>JABXWE010021268.1:0-33407 GCA_014611495.1 Limonius californicus | reverse complement strand
GTACGTTTTGGGACGCCCTGTATAGTTCTATTTATTTGTGTTTCATATAACCAGATTGTAATTGGCTTATTACTCTTTTATCTTCAGTCACTTTATTGATAATATTATTATTGCTCGTTCCTAACTATAAAAAAGTGACCCCAAAGTATTTAAACTTTTGGAAACTTTTTATTTTATCTATGTCAACGATTACATTATTGCCTCCTTCTCCCATTGCTAGGCATTATGTCTTCTATAGGTTGACAGTAAGACTCCATTTACAATATTCTTGTAGTTTTCGGAATATATACGAAAAATCTTATTTATCAGTTCCAGTAGTACATTGTCATCCGCAAATAAATAGTGTTGGAAGCTCCCCGCAGGGGACACCTATTCCATCATTTTTATTATATGAAATATATAATAAATATAAATTACAAGTAAATAATTTAATTGTAATATATTTCACCTTCCTAATAAGCCTTTCTCCAGTTCTATGTAAATTATAATTCGTTCTTTTCTTTGGTGGATTCTCAAAGATACATCATACAAAACCTCTATTTACACTATATTTTTGTATTATTCGTACTTTTATTATCAGCTACTTTAATTTGTTACAGGCCTTAAATGGGTTCCTAATGATATTAACTTGTGAAGGTGAAGTATTTTTTGCTACGCACAGCATAGAAGGCTATCTAGGTTTTCATCAGGTAATATTCACAATTTTTAACTATTTCCCATACATTTTTAATTAATTTAATATTTATCTTTTAGTCGGATATAGTACATCAGTCTGTATATGAACTAGTACATTCTGAGGATAGAGAAGAGCTCCAGCGACAATTAATGTGGAATTCATATCTTCCACCAGAATCAGCTAATATTGGTCTGCAAGATGTGTTATTACCAGAGAACTGCCATCTGCTGGAACGTAGTTTTACAGTGCGCTTCCGATGTCTATTAGACAATACTTCCGGTTTCTTAGTAAGTAAATTGACATGTAATTTGAGTAAAACTACCTGTAAATCGTTAAATTTATAATAAAGTTTTCATTCACTCGTTTATTCAAATGAAACTTTGTATTGAAATAAATTTTTTGTAAAACCAGATTTTTCGAATTTGAAATTCTATAGTATTTTTAATCACTTTATAATACTATATTTATTTCAGCGTTTAGATATACGAGGACGTGTAAAAGTATTACATGGACAAAATCGTAAATCTGAAGAACCCCCTTTAGCACTTTTTGCAATTTGCACACCATTTGGGCCTCCTTCGTTGTTAGAAATTCCACAAAAAGAAGTAATGTTTAAAAGTAAACACAAACTTGATTTGGCATTGGTGTCAATGGATCCAAGGTAAGCTATATCATTCTATTTGTTGCAGATGATGTACTAAAATTATCACATTATTGTAGGGGTAAAATGTTATTGGGCTATTCAGATTCAGAATTGGCAAATATGGGTGGCTATGATTTAGTTCATTACGATGATTTAGCCTATGTGGCAAGTGCTCATCAAGAACGTAAGTAAAATAAGTAACACTGATTGCTGTACACCACTACATAAAACATTTTTTATAGTTTTGAAAACAGGCGCATCTGGCATGATAGCTTATAGGTACCAAACCAAAGAAGGACAATGGCAATGGTTGCAAACCAGTTCTCGTCTTGTATATAAAAATTCCAAGCCCGATTTTATCATCAGTACCCATCGGCCATTAATGTAAGTTAACCGGAGCTATGTTTAATATTTTATTGATAATCTGGTTATTCTACAGGGAGGAAGAAGGCCGTGATCTATTAGGAAAACGCACCATGGATTTCAAAGTCAGCTATTTGGACGCTGGTCTTTCCAACAGCTACTTTACGGATTCCGATCAATTATTAGCCAGCACAGCCAGCGTTGCTCAACATACTGTTCCAACAACACCGTCCAGAGTAAATAGAAGATACAAAACGCAATTGCGAGATTTTCTTTCGACATGCCGAACTAAGCGCAAACTGTCATCTGCATCTAACAGTGGACAAATTACACCTCCAGTAAATGTTACAGTGTCAGCCTCAGTAGTAAGTCCTATGCCTACTGTAGACTATATTGCAACCGACGGATGTACTGCAGCATACAACATGTATACTACACCGTACGCTCCGACAGCAACAGACCACGGTTTATCCTCTTATATGAGTCATTCAAACTTCCAACATAGTTTATATCCCACACCAACAGCACTTGATAATAGATATTTGACCACCACAGAAAATTTGTTTCATCAATATCGGCCACTTAGTTCATATTATCCAGATTATCATCATTCTCCTACTACTAGTCCATACGTAAGTAATGGATTTTTGGATATGCCCTCCAGAGCTGCTGTACCAACATACGATCCAGCATCAACTACTGCTAGTCATCATACAACATACCGCACCGCTGTTATGCCAGTGGATGATAAACTATACTCATGTCAACAAGTTGTTGATACTTCCCCGTCGACCAAGTACGCTACTTACGTCGATAGTTCGAGGGGTTATGTGGTGGCAAACTCTGGAAAGTGTTTAGACGTATCGTGGCCATATTCTGTAAGTCCTTCATCAGGAATTATACAACCAGTACAAGTAATGAGCGCTCAAGTTGGAGAATTGAGCCAAAAGCCATGCGGAAAAGTTGTTAAACATTCATCATCAGTAGATGGCATATCTTCAAATCACTCTTCCTCACCTGTAAATACTGGATTAATCACTCCTAAAATGGAAGATATTAAAACTGACACATCAATGCTACAATCAGATAGTCCCACATCACATCATGTTACCATGAACCAGCAGAATACTGCACCATCACATCACTTTTCACCCGTTACCACTACATCGGTACAAGAGATTCCACGTCAAACTGTTTTAATGTGGGGATCTAATCATATCCAACATCCATCGCCCGTTTCAATAAGCAGATCTCCTTCAACTAACACTGATTATGGAGGCACGCCACAGTCAGAAAATTGTGAACCATTAAAAAGTTTGGCCGAAATTAGTAATCCTGATATATGTAAATGGAATGGAGAAAACAAAGCAGAAACTGTATCACAAAATAGTGATGCAGACAGTCCACACCAGCACCATTCAACACATCACAACCATCACAATTCTCGCGTTGTGATGGTTCTATGATAAATAGTTTTGCTGGCTTCCAGCAATGTACATAGGTATACATATTTTTATTAAAGTGCACATAATTTAATATAACACAAGTAATATATAAAAACATATCTTCCTGTATTGTATTCTTTTGTTGTATTGTCAATGTCTTCGAATTTCAGATACGATTTTTCATTTCACATAAAGTGATAAAACTATTATTCTTAAGTAAATAGCTTTATGGAACCATATTACTCTACACAGGATGTTCCATATACAAATTTTCTCGTATTAAGCCTAACGTATTTCCTAATTTAAGTGTTTCCGTCAAACAGCTTTTAATACGTCTACTTAGCTATTGAATTTACTGAATGGAAATTGTACTTAAGGCATCCAAATAACCAATGCAGGTAATAGAATTACCAAAGGGCTAAGATGGAAACCTGATTATCCACCCTACAAGCAAATGCTGTCAAAATATTAACAGCATTCGTTAGTTGATTGAATACTCCAAGAATATAAAAAAGCTAATAATTGTTGCGACATCACTGAAATTCTTTCGTATTTTTACTATGCCTTGCTTTAACAGAACTATCTTTAGTTTAATACCTAATAATTATTATTCCACAAATTTAAAGTAGTTTTAACTCAAAATGAAGAACTGGCTCATTTTCAAAACCAGAAGAGTTCATAAAAGGTATTTATTATTTCTTATTTAGTGAAACAAAGAATACGCACATATCTATCACTGAAACTCAAAAATCAGCATTCCTTTTAGTCTAGCACTTAAACATTCCAGATATTCACTAGTTTATAAGCAGTAAAACGAAAATCACTTTCGTAAAACTGTGTTATTTTAAATAGAAATAAGTACCTTACAATAATTAAAGTACCTGATATACCAATATTCACATGCATAATTTAGTGAATATAAAAGTATTAATTTTGTAGAATTGGCGATACGTGCACGTAACTACTATTTTGTACAAGAAATAATTTCATTAGACAAATATGTACTTTCTTATCTTTTATATGTAAAAATGTTATCTTAAATTAATGGGAATACAATGCTGACGGGAATGGACGTGGAACATTCTATGTATTGTATTCAATTCAATGCTTTAATATTTTTTTTTGTCAAACGAGTTGATACTCAACTTTTGTTATTTATTATTAATAGTATTATCAAATGTGCTAGTCATTTAGGTAGTTATGCTGTAAGTATACCTTGTATATTTTTATTTATATTTGGATAAATGGTTTTGTTATAATTTGCTATTTAATTTTTAAAGCATGAAATTGATTTAAAAATAATTGTTTTTTATTAGAATTAAATAAACGTGACTAAGCTTATTTAATAATTTTCATTAAACTGTGATGCCGATATAATATCCCGATAACCTTTCCCTCCGTAGACATATATTCCAAAAGTTACTATCTTTCTTTCACTATAGAATTTTAAACATTCCAACCATTTTTTTAACTATTTAAATTTATAACTAGCGAAAAACTGTTTCATTTTTCCTACAGTCGGTAATAAACTCAATTTACTTTGTTTTTTGAAAATTTAAAAACTACAAGTTGTAAAATGGTTGTTAAAATCGTGTATGTTAGTATCATATGTATTCAAATTGTATATATGAAAATACATAACAAGATACCGCAAAGAAAAGAAAGTGTTTCCTCGCGCAGGGTACACAAATAATTTGTCTGTACTTGTATCTAATCGTGCTGAATAACCTAGATTTTAATAATAACAACTTCAACGACTCACAGCTTTAGCAAGTATGTAACATTTTAAAATTCGGTGGTGTATTTGGCACTGTCCCAAAAAAAACTTAAATACTTTTACGGATGTTTGCGAGGTTGATATCTGTACCGATAGACAGTATATTATCGTGCCTAAGATACGTTATAGTCAAATACCGATTAATATGGGAGAGCTCAATGGGAATTGCGCATCTATCAGCTTACAACATAGAAGATGTAAACTTATAAAATCATTGGTGCCTGCACGATACTGCTGGACGCAAGATTAATTTTTAGGCAGATCTGTTATTAATACTACAGTTTAGAATACCAATTCCCATATCCCCCTTTAATTGATTCCCACATCGGCGAAGTTCAAATTAAACTTACATTCAAGATCATACACTTACTTTCTGTTAAACGGTATTTTGTAATACCTATGCAAAGAAAAAAATCTCAAAGCTCTCCAACTATTTGAAATAGTAAACTATCCTTTCGCCTATTGCTAACCCACGGAATATATATATATATATATATATATATACAGGGTGTTTAAAAAATACGTTCGGATATTTTACCCACTTATAGATCTTATCCATACAAACAAAAAAGTCGTAATAAACATGCGTTCGATAATCAACCGTTTTTAAGATACAACCAAATTATTTACGCAGTGTAGGAGTGTAGAATTGTATTTATCACGTCGGCTATGGAAGTGGATAACACAACATTTGTTTGAGTTTTTGTAGAGTCAATATTGCTACTTTTGTTATTGGAATATGTATACCAACGCGGAAATTGCAGATATGCGTCTCATTTATGGTAAGGCCAATGGTAATTCTTATGAGGCACGTCGCTTGTATGCCGAAGCATTTCCGAACCGGGCACTTTCGTATGACCTTTTTTTACAAATTTACATGATAGTTTATCCGAAGTTGGCGCATAAATCAAAAAACGATGGTACTGGTCGGCCTAGATCAGTTTCTACTCCTGAAGCAGGAACTAAACATTTTAAGGAGGATTGAAGAAAATCCAGATAATAGTACTAGAAGATTCTCTGCCATAACAAATATTAATGCTTCCTTAATTTAAATAATGTTAACTAAGGAGCAATTGTACCCATACCATAATCAAATGGTACAGGCTCTTATTGTGCCTGGTTACGCTACACGTCTGATGTTTTGCCGATGGGCACTAACAAGAGTTGCGGAAAACGCAAACTTTGTTAGTGAAGTCTTATTTATTGAGAGCAGCTAGTTTCACAAGAAATGGCATTTTTAATTTTCACAACAGCCATGTTTAGCCAGATGAAAACCCTCATGCTATTATTGAATCAAATCATCAACAACGATTTTCAATTAACGTTTGGCTTGGTGTTTTTGGAGACCATGTGATAGGATCTTTTTTTCTGCCGAACCGTTTGACTGACGAATTGCCTTGCCACTATTGATAGAATGTCCTAAACGAAAATTAAACGGCAGGTGCATAGAGCGGGGTCCAGTTAGGCCGCCTTGATCACCTGACCTCAATCCGCTCGACTTTTGTAGGTATTTGGTGGTATTTAAAGTCGTTAGTTTATTCAAGCCCTGTGAATAGTTGCGAAAACGAATAGAACATGCCGGCCAGACTGTTCGTATGAACCCGGGAATCTTTGAAAAAATGCGGCGTTCTTTTTTACGGAGATACGAAGTATGTGTACAAATAGAAGGAGGACATGTAGAACATCTACTTTAATTATTTGTAATTAAAATGTTTTATTTTACACGGCTATTTGTTTTAACGGATGGGGAGCTTATTGAAATAACAAGAAATATTTATTTTCTTAAAAAAACTACATATCTCGAAAACGGTTGATTTTCGAACGCATGTTTATTACGACTTTTTTGTTTGTATTGATGAGATCTATAAGTGGGCAAAATATCCGAACGTATTTTTTAAACACCCTGTATATATAGGCCCTTTCATATTCTGTCCACAGTTGTTTGTCTCAAGATTCTGTATCCGCCTTGTTTCCATTAGCTTAACAATATTGTATTTCCATCTCATAATTAATCTTCCCTTTCTCTTCTTTGTTTTCTACGTTTCTATTATAATACCCGTTTAGTCCACTTATTATCAGTTAATCTTGCTATGTGAACTAACTAACTAGTGTGTATTTGTTTTTAAGTTTCCCTTAGCTTACAGGTTTCTTACAAATACTGACAATTTTAGTAAAGCGCCGATGATTACCATGCTTGTATGTAATACCACCTACTTCAAAATCTTTCCTGTTTTTGGCACGTTCATCTTACCATTTTTCAGTGGCGGCTCGTGAGTTAAGAAAGAGGGTGGGCACAAGAAAAAACTAACCTATTTTTTGTACATAAAATCCATTCTCCTATTTTTCATGCTGGAAAAGGCGTCTATGACTTTGTTGTCAAAATCCGGGATAGACATCACACCTGTCATCGCGCTCATAAATTGCTGAAAGTTCACTTTTCAATGTTACACTGTCCAACATAGGATAAGATTTCACAGTTTCATCAAAATATTTTTGTGGAAATGCATGCCTATACCAAAGACCAAAAGCGTTCAAAAATTTGTCCATTAAACACGTATCGAATAATAACAACCATTTGCTGATGATTAGAAGTGTCTGTAGTTTCATCGGCCTCCAAAGCAATGAAATTTGGAGATTTAATCTCTTTTAATATTTCCTGCTTGTAAATATGCAACATTGCATCTAGCAATTCGTTCTGAATAGTTTTTGAGACGCCTTTAAACACTTGTGAACCTTTCATATGTATTGCAAGCACAGCGTCTAATTCGGCAGCAAAGTTGATTAACCCTACATGCCTACATAAATTCCTAGATTTTCTGACCTTAATGTCTCATCATGACCTCGCAACGCCAGTTCAAAGGCGCCGCAAAATTTAATACACATAATTAACCGGCGCAAAATATGACGATTTTTTCCACGTCTTCGTTGTACTTAATTTTATGTAGCAAATAAGCACCCTCTAGTTGTTCACGGATGTCCACTTTCCCTAAAACACTAAAATCCATGCACGCATTCAGGTGAGAAACGGAAGATTTGTGTTTCTTTGCCCTCTCTGCAATGTGTTTTAAATCATTCACCCCTTGTTTATTCCACGCACTAACTTCTTTCTTAAAAATTAAGCACATAAAACAAAACAGTTTATTTGTTACTGAACATCCGCACATCCAATCGTATTTTTCATAGATATTCTTGTTGAATTTTCTATTGTACGTTCGGGTTTTACTTGTCGAACTGTAGTTTATCTGAATATCAGGAATAGGCCTTCCTTTCTTCTTAATTAAAAGTTTTTCCTCAAATGATAGCGGGTTTTTTAAAAGATTTTGCACGCAATTAACTTCCATCATTGAAAAAACGTCACGTTCGTCTTTGAATACACACGCGCGATTGCGCGAAAACAAAGCACTACGGTCGAAAGTCAAACGTTGACTTTAAATGGGGAACACTTCGCTCGGCGCCCAATTCGCCTGGTATATCGCGTATAGCGAAGATAACCGATAGCCAACCGAATCACCTCTGTATGGGGAACAAATCAGAACGTTCCCCGGAAAATAGTTTTGAGGCTGTTAGCCGCGCTTGTGGTGCGGAAGGAAAATTTGATACCATCGTTAAAATAATGAAATTAAAATAATGCACTGAATTACATGTGGATTTCTTTCTGTGTTTATCTTGGTGGCTGGGTGGGCACGTGCCCTTGTGCCCTTTAGTACAAGCCGCCACTGCCATTTTTAACTTATTTGCTGCGTTAGAATATTCAGGATTTTTATTTTGACAATTTAGTCGCAGTAGTCCAACTGAAGAATTTTAGTAGGTTTTAACTTCCTATCTATAAGCAATTCCCAAGGACTTCTACCTAGATTCTCAATTTCGAAAACAATTTGGAGAATCCATTGAGATCAGTTAGTTTTCTTTCCCATATTCTATAATATCTATTCCTATCTTTTCAGAAAGCATAGCAGGCCTGGTGGCAGAGGCCTCAATTGAAAAATTCAAACGCAAATTTCAACAGGGTGTTAGAGGGGTCGACAGTAAAATATAAAATTTACTAAAAATAAAATACAGTTCAGAAAATAATTAGTCAGGTCTGGATTCTAGTTAAGCATACAGTCAGATAATAAATATAACATAGCAGACAGGAAGGTGTAATAGAAGTCAATAAAATTGTTAGAAAATAATAAGTGTATTTTAATAACAATACCCAACACTTAACGTCTTCACTTTAAACTTGTTGTTCTTGGAATTACTTTTTCTACACTAGTGCTGTGTCTCACCTATTGATTTGTTTTCTTGTCCTTTAGTTTTATGCCCAGCATCACTAGTTCAATTGCCCTCTGGACGACTTTAAGATTATGAACTGCTTTTGTAGTCAAAGTTCACCACTCGGCTTCATAGGATACTATACAAGAATCGTATACCTTTTTCATTAGTTTTATTTTGGTAACCCCTTTCAAGATGTAATACAGTTTACCAAGCAATAAGCACTAAGCGTTTGGTTAGCATATTTAATAACACCTAAACTACACATTATAAGAATATAAAATCCAATTTTACATTTCAGTGGCAGAAATTGTTTTTGCAACAAAAATAGAAATTTACTTGTTTTCAAAAACAATATCACAAAACTATTTTATTTTGGTTAAAATTGCGGTATGTATTTTTTTATTAGTTTCAACTATCTCTAATATTTACAAATATTTAAAAGCGTCTTCAAATAACCATTATACATAAAAAGAAACATACACTATGGCGTTCCAGCCTTTTTTGTTATAAAAACCATTGATCCGTAATTGTTTTTGAGCTTTAATTCTTAAATCTCTGCTATTACGTCTACCAACATTTTCTAAATCACTAAATATTCGTCACAAGATTTTAATATAAAAATTTATTTCAGAAAAATTCCTAATAGTTCAAATAGCCTCCTACCAGTTCTAACATACCAAATCCAGACAATGACCTTGATTAAGCAAAGTGTTTAAGCTTCAAGAAATTCAAAAATCAATTAAAAGAGCAATGTTGGCGATACTAGCTAATGTTCTTTCTTTTAATTTTATAATGGTAATGGACAATACAACACCATATGATTTTACTTTCTGCTATAACCTACTACAATGCAAGAAACATCTAAAACGATTTTTCTGTTAATGAAAATTAAATTAGTAATTCGAGACGTTACTGAGAAATGAATAATAGCAATAAAATTATAAATAATATACATGAACATGTGTTAATTAAGCATTAAAGAAAAACCAACATTGTGTTAATCTATTTTCAGCATTCAAACTTAAGAGAATAGAAAGACAGAATAGTAGGGTACATAGATGGTCATTTTTAGTAAATATAGGCAACTCTCAGAATATGTTCATTCATTTCGTTTTCAGAAGTTACCACACTTCCCTGTACAACAATCTATTTTAGATCTTTTAAGGAAATTGCATAATTGTTTCAGTATTTTTACGTTGGCTAAACTTATACATATAAAATAAAATTTGTATATATTCTAAGGGTTATCGAATAAAGCCTTTCTTGATTGTCCCCTTCAGTCTCCTGACTTCTGCCCTCTTGGGTTAGAGCGGATAGAATGTTACTTCTTGTCAATTCTGTACTCTGTGCATTAAAAGTAAAATTTGATATGAATGTGTTAAAGTAATTACTCCATGTCCTTTTATTTCACAGTCTACTATAAAAAACCATTTTCACTTAAAATTGTATTTATCGTGAAAATATCCGGATCACAATTATATCAAGTTAAATAAAAACAAAAACTCTTAAATATTGGCTCTCAAAACATCTTAAAAATGTGAAAAGTGTTACAAAAAAGACTAGCACAACGTATTAAAAATAAACAACTAATTAGTAAAACTAAAATTGTTTTCTAAACTTTATAATGTTCAAATATTAATCGCAACAGTCTCTTATGTTGGGTTATTATTATTTTTTTCTTACTGTTTACTGTTGACATAATTTTTTGGCCAAATGTATAATAAAATGTTTCATAAATCAATGCTTACTGTTTATTAAATGAAAAAGCATTTTCGAGTAACAACATAACATTAACTTAATATTTGAGAATAATTTTATGCAGCCACTACCATTTCATCTTCCTCTTCTTCTAATTTTTCTTGTGTGCCTTTTTGGGAAGATACATATGAAGAATAACCCACTTTCAACTTTTCCCCAGATGGAGGGCTCCACAAAATACATCTGCAATGTTAATAAATGGTCAGTTTATTTCAACATCCGATTGGTTAGTTAGCAGGAAGAACTTGATAATATCAAGACCAGGTTCAGTTTAACCTATAATAAAGAGCTCTTGATGTATTAAACACAAATGTTGTAGATCAGGGGCGCTCAGACTCAAACCATCGGCGATCGACCATAAAAACATTAAAAATAAAATACAAAGTTTATAAATGGTTATATTTATTAATTGCAAAGATACAACAACTAATGTTATTTTGATGTTGATGAATGGCACTGCATGTTATCTGCATACTTTTCATAGGATGGCACATAATTACTAAGTGCCGAACGCAAGCATGAATTAACACGTTCGCGGACAGTGAATATTGGGTGTGGGTACCCCTTGGTTCACCATCGTAACTTCTCAACTACTGGTCGAATTTTCACGGGTATTAAAATTTGAGAATATCTTCACTTGATATTAGATTTTATATAAAAAAAAACAATGACTGCAATTACAGTCGTGTCCCGTGACATCAATATCTTTGTCCTGCAGGTGCAAGACTGCTATTGCAGTCTATGATACTTTGAAAAAAAAATAAAAAAGAACGTAAGTACATATTCATAAAACTTATAAAACAGCAACAAAACATCAAAGAACAAAACATTATGTGTGAAAGTTTTCGAAGCATTCACCAACGCACAAGGCTGGTTTATTTTCAAATGTTTTGCACCTCCAACTAGTTTGTACTCTTTTCTGGTCCTTCGCGCATTGTCTACAACGCAAAAAATAGCTTTTTCGTTTACAGTTTCCAGGAAGAGGAATTTTCTCCATAAAATGTTGAGCATGGCCCGGGTTTGACAAAGAATCTTCCATCTTTGACGTACATAGGAACTTGCAGAAGCTCTCTAATTAGTCTCTCCCGAAATTCTAGGAAGCCAATTTTGGAATAGTTGTGCTCTTTGAAGGGGAGAAAAGCATTCATCACAGTTACATCTAACAATTGAAACATTACTTTTTTATACCATCTCACCGCTTTTTTTGGGCAAGAGTAATAAGAGACCATTTGGTCACATCGGTCTACACCGGACATGTGCTTGTTGTACTCACAGATTTCTTCTGGTTTGGTTTTCACTTTGCCAAATCGGTTGGGTACATCTATCAATTTTGGGTGATATTTTGTAGTAATGCACATTACTTCCCGCTTGTCTTTCCACTTTGAAACATACACTTTTCCATTAGGCACCCATATATGTTCTGATTTCTTCAATTTTTTAGATGTAAGTAATTTTGGATTATCCTTTCTATTTGATCTTAGCGTACCTGTAGTGTGAGTTTTATGCTCTAAAAGCTGATTTGATAGGCGGACACTATTATAATAGTTATCCATAACAAGATGATGCCCCATATTCAAATAGGGTTGCATTAGACGGAAAACAAGAGAGTCAATTTTTGATTTCACCACGTCATTATCAGTTTGTTTGCCCTTATAGATTTCTATATTGAACACATATCCATTTGGAGCACAGAGCTCGTAAAACTTGATACCATATTTAGCCTTCTTCCCTTTTATATATTGTCGGAAACTAAACGGCCGCGGAACAACAATAAGGATTCATCCAGTGATAAATGTTCATCGGGCTGTAGTGCCAGTTGAAAGTTCTTCAATAACATATTTAGAAGAGGTGAAATTTTTCACAATTTGTCTTCTGATTCAGTATCGTCGGAACAGTTGAAACTGCGAAGAATTCTCTCATAACGTCTTCCAGAAAAATTGGGTGATAGTATAGAGGATCATTAGAAAATACTTTTCGTATTGTAGGAAACCCAATTTGTGCTCGCAATAAGGTTAGGCCAATAAACTTACCAAGTTCTTCGTTATTTAATTCTTTGAGTGTGACTGCTCTGGCGTATTTACGGTGTGGCCTCGATCCGTTACACATTTTGTCACCATAATTGTTTGTACACTTCAAAACCAAGTTAGCAACTTCATTTGTCCACAGTTTTCTAAAAATTTCAACGGGTGACATATTATCTGTTATGTTTATGTTGATTCCTGCGGAATTTGTGTCAAAATTGAAATCAGGGATGTCGGCTGTAGTGTTAGTCCATTCTTCTTCACATTCTTCTACAGGTTTTTCTCCGGCGGCTTGATCTTCTGCGTTATTGCCGTCGATGTCTTCTTCGTAATCAGAAGAATCAGAACTTTGGTCAATTGCAGCATCTATTGAAAATGTTGGATCGTCCCCATATTCGGCATCATCATGAAAAGGGTCATCTTCCGAATCGTCAGATAAGGCCGACATTGCTTCGTCTGCATCCTCATGTAACCTTAAAAGTCTTGCTTGCTCTTGTTCATACATTCTAGGAGTAATCAGCCTCAAGTAAAACGTTTCCTTGAAAAATAGAATACTAACAATAAACAGGTCTAATAATAAAGGCTACAAATATCAAACTTACTTTGAAAAAGTAGATTCACACTGCACAGTAAAACACGTGTGATAAAGTTTACCATTAGGAACCGACTGCAATTGCAGCTGTTACACAGTCGGCGCATTGTACATATCACACCATACACACCTGACCAATCAGATAAATTAACGATTTCAAGGGACAGTGCCCAAAAAATTTTTGCGATGTGCTAGGACACCGAGTATGGAAAAGCATTGTGGCAAATATAAAAATTGGCTGCAATTGCAGTCGTGCTCCTTGTAGAGAGCAACTTGCGGACTGCTATTACAGCCATGTCCCGCCGGAGCTTCTGCAGATTGACTGCAATTGCAGTCCTGTCCGCGAACGTGTTAAATCAGCTAGAAACAATGAACAGAGGCACAGAGTTTTTGTTAAAACGACGAATTGTGACACGACCGTTAAGCGGGTAACGTGGTTAATTTTTAACGGTTTCAATCGAAATATGAGATCACACGGTATTCTCCATTAAATTATTGATTATTGTATGTGGTTAATTCGACTTTTATTGTCGATATTGATTTACGGGAAACAGTAGAACTTTACTTAGAGGAACAATTATTAACTCCAACCCTATCTGCACTAATCACTAAAAAAGTTTTTGCACCTGAACGCTCTAGGGCTTGACTAAATTTAACGATCCTACAAAATCAAAATTAAAGCAGACGAACCTTAGAATTAAAAACATATTTATTCTCCCGTTGTTGATATATGTTTTAATTCGTATGACATTTAATTACAAACAACTAGTAATTAACCAACTTAAACAGAAGTAAGGTGCGTAAGATTCCTAATACTTGTAAAATGGGTTGCGTAAAGGCAGATGTGTAGCACATTATCTTATGAGAATAGTCCTGTATACTCTCAACAAAAATTCTAATTGGACGCTCTATGCTCCCAAATGGGATTAGGGGCGCTAAGACGAAGAATTGTTTGTAGGTTAGTGTATGTAGACTGTGCCATTATTGTAAAAACAAAACAGCTGGGGGATTCGTGTTGATTTTTGCATACAATATCTTATTAAATAAGTTACTAATATCACTGCTTCAGATGAGGTCTGCAGGTTGGGATTATTTGTAATGTTTTGGGTACGCTGATACTTTTATGTAGAGAACCATCACATGAATGCCGAACTATGAACCATACAGGGTGATCCATTAAGAATTTTAAATAGTTTTAAATATACGAAGGGGCATAGTTTTCCTTTCAATGATAAAATCAGCTAATGAAATATTTAATTTTAAAGACTTTATTTTCTTCCTTTTTAGATACGTTTGAATGTTTAAAGCCACACACAGTTTCAAGCCCGTAATTTATATGTACATACTTTGATTGCAGAACGGACAAAACAAGAACTATAGGTGATTGGATAAGAAAATAATGCAGACCGATTTTTGTTTTTAGTTCTGTGTATATTGTACTTGCAACTTAGGCGATAAATGTTGTTAGGAAAAACGGAAGATACTCTGCCTTTGACTGAGCAAATAAAAATACTATGTGATGGAGAGATATCAATTTAAAAATGTAACTGGGGCATCCTAACAATTCGTCTGCTGTAGTTTACCTTTCGCATACTCGGAATTCAGATGGGGAAGTTCAAAAGTTTGCACGAAAGCAAAGAAGTTGTTGCATAGAATATTGATATGCTTCCTACATTTGCTACGCATATTTATTCTAGGAGAAATAAGTAAGCTCTACTTTAATTTCGCCGAAATGCTTGAACTTATTTTACTCAGCGTAAGTTTAGTTACTTCTCATCTTCTCGTCGAAAAATAATAAAATTAATCGAAGTTACGCGATTTGATCGGATGAAACTGACCGTAAACTTGATAACGTATTGGAACTGCAAAATCAATTTTTATGTTACGAGCAATAAAATAGTAACGACTCGTTATTATATCTGGATAACGTCAATCAAAAAGCGCTGGATTGTTAAATAGCCTGGCTAGACGGCATTCTGGCAGAGTTTGAATCCGCTATATTATTTTTGCTGACTTGCGACAAGAAAATTCTCTTAGAGTATTTATTTTCATACTAAGACCAAGCCAAGCTGTACCAATATTTAAAGATTCCTCCTAACATGTAATCAAAATGTTTTCAAATTAAGGAGGCCTATGAAAATTTTTGCGTGTCTAAGACTGAACTATAAACAGACCTGTTTAATCTGGTTATGATTTGTTTGTTATTTGTTTACTTGTTAGGGGATTAAATGGAATTGTGCCACATAAATGACGGCATGCCTTAGCGTAGCTCAGAGGAGGAGGAGGGGGGGGTTCATTTTGTAAAATACACCGCGCTTAAATCTGATCAAATTCGGGATAAAATCGTAATAGGTTTGGGGGCCAACAGGAATATCACTGGATCCGGCACTGCTCAAGCTCCACGTTACTTTGAACGGCCGATTCGAAGGTTGTGCGTGATGGAACTTACCTTTTCACGCAGTTGTTCCTTATAGAAATGTCAATTTACTAGCCCCGTAAACAAACAATCACTCTCAGCTGCTCTTACAGGAATCTTCACATTACTTTTAACAGAGATCAAAATAAAATAGAGTTGAGTTTAACAAGGTATTTAATTGAATTAGAAAAGTGGACAAAATACACGCATAATGGTTAAATGATTATAATTTGGTAACGAACAAAGATTAACATTATAAAAAAAACAAAGTTTAAGACGAACATTCTTAAGATTAAACAAGGTCATGCACAGGTGAACCCAAACTATTAAATCTAGACTAACAATACCCGAAAGAAAAAGGTACTGCAGAAAGGCCTTGTACACGCAGTATTTTCTTATAACGCTAAAGTTTTTCGAATCACTCTTATCCTATAGACAAAATATAAACTAGTTGCACAATATTTCACAATTCACGGCGTGCGTCTCAGGTGGCCTCCCTTTGGTAAACTAAATGAAGCAGCTGAAGCGTGGCTAACAAAGAGCTTGGAAATATACATTTTTTGATGGAAAATTGTCCCTTCAAGGGGGTGTGAAGCTTGAGTTAGTCCCTGGGTGTAGTGGTGGAGTTTTTGCAGTTGCTTCTCCTGAAACCGCTTGATTTTGGCCGATTTTTATATATTATGTCATATTCGGCAATTTCCCAAATCGGTGCTTTAAGCGATATTTTCTGAATTTTTGGGAAACCGAATATTTCCCCTTTTCGGACGTACCACGAATGGCACCGCAGAAAGCGAAAATAATTTCGTATTGGTAAATTGCACTGATTCGGACGCCCAGGGGTAATTCTAAATCTGCGTAAGACTCAGGTCGAGAGCTAGTGCCTGGCTTCTGTCTTCTTCCGCACGTAACAGTGTGTAGACTCGAGTTACAGTTACATTTGTAGAAAGCTAAATAAACGTCGGGTGTACAGAGTGCGTTTAATAATAGCGTCCAAACGTCATATACTTTTAAAAATTTGTTTTATTGTGATGAGATACACCATGAGGCTTGTTTCGAAGAAATATACGCAAGGTACGGCCGGTACGGCTACATGACAGCTACGACATGCCTTGTAGCACTCACAGCCAACCCTAATTTGAAAACTTTTTGATCGCTCGCTATAATAAGAGAAAGAAAGAGTAGAAATAATTCAAGTCATCAAGTTTTAGAACTAATAACAAATTAGTGCAATTTTACGTTTGCGAATATGTCTATGTAATAGAGTACAACAGAAAAAAATAAAACCATGCGCATTGTGGGTATATAATGTGGGACACTGTTAAGACCACTCTTAGATTTAACGACTTTTTGGACCATACGGTTTAATCTAAATAAAACAAGCATTCTGCAAGTGAAATATCGTATTAATTCAAAAGCAACGTACCGTATATGTGTAGTAGAGTCAGTTAAGATATACAGGGTGGATCAGCTAAGTTGTCCTCCTGTAAAACTGGTTGATGCAACCCAACATACATCTATGTGGCACAACTGAGATTGTTGACTTTTTTATAGGTTAGAAATGGATCACAGTTTATATATTGTGGAATTCTGAAATTGAAAAAAATTTAACCAATATATTTTTTAAATAAGGTCTATTTCCCTTGTTGTTCCTATCCTAAAGTTTACAAATATATACTTACAGTTCAGCCTTTATATGCATTAGTTAAAAACAATTTCCGTTTCCTTTTTCACCAAAAGATTTTAAAGAAACATTTCTTCATAAATATGGAGAAATAGCAAAAAATTACCTTCGTATTTATGTTTGCTCAACGAGAAGGATTTAAAAACAAATGTTTCTTTAGGTATAAAACGTAACGAGTGAAGATAGATTTTTGTAGTAAATATAAACTTATTTTCGACAATGGTATTCTATTAGTATCCCATGGAGAAATCCATTTATTACATTCTTTCTTCTTTGGCATCTTGGCGACTTGTGGTGAGCATGGCGCCCGTGTCATCCTTATTGACTATTTTCTTCAAGATACTCACATATGTAGCACATGTAGGAAAATGCACTAAGCATTTGCGCACGTTGGCGGTATGAAATCCCAATTCTTAATTAATTATATTACAAATGGTAGAATTAAAAAAATTAGGGCTCTTGTTAGGATTCCATTTTAATTCTGAATGTACTAATTAGAAAAAAAAACATATATTATGTCTTGTAGAAAATATATAATTAACGACGTCGCTCTCGCGGGCGTTTTTTATTCACAAACCTGTAATTAATATTTAATTGCGAACAAAATATTATTCACTGTATACTAAAGGTAATTTTCATTAGTTCTCTATTTATTAAAATATGTTAGTAGATGGAGTCCTGTAGACTGATCTAAATCTAATTACAGAATTGGTGTACTTGCAGATCGATGCACACACTAATAAGGCAAATTTTGTACACCAATGATTCGAGGTTCTTTTAAAGAATTGAGTTTACGCGTATTTTCTAGCATACTGATTTTGCTTTAGTAGTTCAGTTTATTTTATTTTTCATCTCGCAAGTTTTCGCAACTACATAAGATATTTTTATTTAAAAATAAAACGGTACGCTCAATAGAGTAGCTGCACTGGAAATCGATGGAAAACAAATGTGGTGAACGTAAGACACAGATTTTATATTTGAAAGTCGCCTTTGAAATATCCAATACTTTTTTATCGTTTTTAAAGAATTGTTGGCAACGAACAAACATGTGTACAAAATTGTATGCATCACGACGATAGGGCTATAAGTTTTAATTAATTATTTTAACGCTTTGAAACTGTACCTGTGTAACTCATTACTATTTAATGACTTGCTCTAACAACTACTAAAATTTCAGTTTGAAATCTAGTTTCATGAAATCGTGGAATAATTGCAGTTATTATTTTTGGGGGATTTCCAACTTTGAAAGTTGCTTGTATTTTCAATACAGTATTAGTAGTTGTCACTAATATGAAATCGATGATTCGTGTCATCCATTCGTATATTTCCTATTTAGGAAATGGCGATTCGATATTTCAGTGTGGCATTCATAATTTTTGAGTTCTCATACAAGGCGCAAGGTTCTTGGATTATTTTAGAAATCTTTCTAAGGCTTGGGAACTTTAGTTTTACATCTGGAAAAATCCAAATCTTATTGTTTTATTTCTAAGTCATTTACTTTATTTAGGCGAATGCGATACGGCCGAAGTCGTCAATTAAAATAAAGGAGACCCAGTAGATATTTCGACGCGATTGGAGTTTTTCTTCCGCATGCAGAATACAGCTGATGCAGCGCAGTTCGAACTATCAGCGGCGTTGATAACCATTATAGGTGTGTCCATTCCTATTATATTTAATTCTTAAACAAATTTTTGGTTGTACGAGGAAGACTCGGAAAACTTTAGTAATATAAGCAAATCCAATTAGTCAGATAATCGATTACTCGTATAATTGATAATCTAATCATCGATTGATCTTTGAATAAAATAATCATAGGAACTATTCCTTAATCTTATAAGAAATCTGATTACATTGCGCATAAAAGAAGTGGCCAAGGTATGGTGATGTATTTTTCAATGTAAGTCACTTGAATTCTAATTATTTTTTTGCCACCATTTGGACAATTTTCTTTCGAAACGCCATCGTGCCAAGATATTATTGAACTTTTTCATTGTTTGTCTTACACACATGCTTGTTGACCCTAGCAAAATTCCCTCGTGGTTGACACTCTTGTAGTTTTCGTTTCTTATGTTACAGCGTGGTGATATGACCTGCGCCTCGGATATTATACAGTGCGAGTGTAAAGTCTGGAACTATCGAAATAAATCTTCTATTAAATTTTTTTGAAAAAAATCCTTGATTACGTCGATTTTTATCTTAAATTAGACATATTTTAGTGTAATTGTTATTTGTAGATTGTCTTTTGTTTCTGAGTTATGGCGATAGTGAAATTTTTTACATGGATACCCTAATTTTTTTTATCATGAATGACTGACTAGTTTCAATATTCATTTGATGCGTCTAGTAGAGGAGCATAATTTATTGATAGGTAAATTCGGAAGCAAACAATTACCGAGTACCCAGTATACATATATGACAAATCATCTGACGCTCGTGCTTATATTACAAGCAAATACATTCAAATGGGGAAAATGTATTCTTTTGTTTATGTTGGTGTATTTGGTGCTATAAATGGGTCTAAAATGCCCCACCCTTGAAAAGCCCCATACCCCAATTATAACTAAGACATTATGAACACCCTGGGAAAGTGCAGTGCTCAGGATTCGAACCTGAGTGACTTTGGTAGAATATCTTCGAAGCCAAGCGCCGCGGCTACTACTCTACCACGGTCCCCAAATGTATTGTAAAAAAAGAAATATTAAACGTATAAATTATTAGTTAAAGGTTTGATCAATCCACTAATCGATAAATCGAATAATCGATTACTCGGATTATCGATTAATCGTAAAATTAATTAATAGGATAATCGAATATCGTATAATCTAATAATTTGTTAATCGATAATTTATATATATTTATAGAATTGCCGGTTAATCGATTAATTGATTACTAGACGTTTAATATGAACAACTTTTCTGATAATTATAAAGTAGATACATTCGTAGCTAAAAGATTCTGGAAACATAACATTTTAAGAGATAATTGTGCATTTTGAGCTCACATGCGTGCTTTCATTGCAAGCAAATATGGTAGAAACTTACAGTTAAAAATCCAAATAAGAGATGTACTGGTCATTAGTTAAAAGTTTGAACAGTCGATTAATCGACTAAGCGGGTAATAGATTAATCGACTAATCGGGTAATCGATTAATCCTATAATAGTTTAATCATATAATCCATTAATAGTATAATAAATTACCTAATAATGTCGTATTTGGTTAATCAAATAAAACGATAATTTTAAAATAATTTTCGATTAACCGCTCAATTGATTATAATCGTTTAATAATTACAGCCCTACTGATTATCATAAAGTAATATACATTCGTAGATAAAGGATTCTGAAAACATAAAATTTTAAGAGATAATTGTGCATTTTGAGCTCATATGCGTGCTTTCATTGCAAGCAAATGTGGTAGAAAATTACAGTTAAAAAAACCAAATAAGAGATGTAATAGTCATTAATTAAAAGTTTGAACAGTCGATTAATCGACTAATCGGGCAATCGATTAATCCTATAATAGTTTAATCATATAATCCATTAGTAGTATAATAAATTACCTAATAATGTCGTATTTGGTTTATCATATTAAACGATAATTTTAAAATAATTTTCGATTAACCGTTCAATTGATTATATTAGTTTAATAATCACAACCCTACTGATAATTATAAAGTAGTATACATTTGCAGCTAAAAGATCCTGGAAACATAGAATTTTAAGGGATAATTGTGCATTTTGAGCCACATGCGTGCTTTGATTGCAAGCAAATGTGTTAGAAAATTACAGTTAGAAAACCAAATAAGAGATGTATTAGTCATTAATGAAAAGTTTGAACCGTCAATTAATCATCTAATCGGGTAATCGATTAATCCTACAATAGTTTAATCATATAATCTATTATAATAAATTACCTAATAATGTGGTATTTGGTTAATAAAATTAAACGATAATTTTAAAATAATTTTCGATTAACCGTTCAATTGATTATAATCGTTTAATAATCACAGCCCTACTGAAAATCATAAAGTAATGTACATTCGTAGCTAAAGGATTCTGGAAACATAAAATTTTAAGTTAGTTGTGCATTTGGAGCTCACATGCGTGCTTTCATTGCAAGCAAATATGGTAGAAAATTACAGTTAAAAAACCAAATAAGAGAAGTATTTGTCATTAATTAAAAGTTTGAACCATCGATTAATCGACTAATCGGGTAATCGAATAATCCTATAATAGTTTAATCATATAATCCATTAATAGTATAATAAATTACCTAATAATGTCGTATTTGGTTAATCAAATTAAACGATAATTTTAAAATAATTTTCGATTAACTGTTCAATTGATTATAATCGTTTAATAATCACAGCCCTACTGATAATCATAAAGTGCTAAAGGATCCTAGAAACATAAAATGTTAGAAGGTACTTAATTGTATAAGCACTTTAAATATGGTTTAAGAGTCTGGGATTCCCGGTATATAAGACTTCAGTTACGGTATAAAAATCCTAATTCAGTGAATAGTTTACATAATCTTTGGAAATATTTTTGAGAACTAGTAAGATAAAAATGTAGTTCGTTTGGTGAATCATTTAATAGTATATACAAATAATAGTAGATGCTCAATAGATATTGGTATTATTGTCTTGGCATAAAAACTTAGCCGGCGTTCCCCGCGCATCTTCGGGTTCTGTTAGAACCGCCTTCACCCGCCGTCGAAACGCCGTACTTATGCAAACAGATTGAGCCTCGCGACCGACCCGCTGCGATGACGTGGACACGTGCTGGACGTCGATTCGTGTTTAGACTTTGGACGCCCCTGGCGGCTGAATGGTACGAGCTACGGGACAAGTTGTTGCCCTCGATGAGGCCAATAACATATCTGGACCGCAAATCGCAAAATTTTCTGGGCACCTTCTTTTTTCCATAAACTTGTTATTTTCAATCATCTGTCATTTTTTTCTAGATAAATATTTTTTTATGAAACTCAAGGATCAAACGATGGGAGCCCAATGCATATTTACTAGTTGTTCCATGATTTACCTCCTTAAAATTCATCGGTTTGTGAGAACAATTTTATTAATAATACTGTATTGATGTATTAACCAACCGGTGTGATTCTTAATAATTTACTATTTGCTTTGTAGTTATAGTTAGCGTGGTTAATTAGTAATCGATACAATGGTACAAAACTGTCAAAAGCGCTAATAATTAGCGGTATTCTAGAGCGTACCTATCTTTTTGGATTAAATTTAGAAAGCTTCAAAGATAATGTGATTTAAAATATACAATTATTGGAAACTCATTGCCCTATTTATCTATACTACCAAAAACTACAATTTATTTTAAGGTTCGAAACCATTTGTAATTAATATAACATGCCAAATGTATATTTTTTAATACCTCATTTGCTATGAAAACCAAATATCAACTAGCTTCACAAAGTATCTCAATGATTTCCATTTCTATTATGTATATTAATGTACATTATACTATTTACGAAGAAGTATTTTATTAATACTTGTGACACTTCGCATCTATGCTTTACTAGAACTAAGACATTCCGTAATGAAAATTCAATAAGTGCTTATGAATTATAGAGTTTATCGAATATCTATATAGCACAGGACACTCTGAAAAAGCTATATCGTAATTCAACAGACTGATGCAGTTTCAACGTCGTGTACACGCAAGATCGGCAGGACAGACAAGTTCTTGGTTCATCCGATCTCTGGACAGAAAATTAATTAAATGTTCGCCAATTTCCCATCCCCTGCTGTATCGAATCCGTTCGCACATCAACGGTGATAGAACTTTTTCGCACCATTTCTCATGGGCAATTAGAAAAGCTTGTTGTTAATCAGAAAATGTATGACGGCATTTGTGGAGAAAAATAGAGGTTGGGAGCGTCGAGTTAAATGTTAAGGTCGTATCTTTCGGGCTGATATTGACAAAACAACAGCTTCCAAAAATGAATTTTGGCATAACAAGCTGTTTTATGTGGCTAACAAACATATTTACAGCGAGTAGATTGGTCACATATAGGGATAGCCTACATGAACGGAAATGGGATTTCATTAAGTTAAATAATACATCGTTTTGCATTTGAGGTGGATTTGTGTATATTAGTAGAGATTGGGGTCAACAAGTGACCTCTATTTTCTAAATAAATATCAGTAAAACAATAAATTTAATTTTTCTGATAAATTTGCAAAAATATGAAACCTAACCTCATACATTCTTAGTATGGAAAAGTGTTGAGTTCTATAGGGTCGATACTCTTTCATGATGGTTCAAGAATAGGTTGAATTTTATTATAAATGTATCAAAAATAATGCATTTCTTGCTTTCTTTGTTGCTTTGTTAGAATTAATTAATAACCTACGTCTAATTTAAGGCAAATACATTAATACATTGAACAGTACTTTTCTCAAAACTGCTTATTATTTGGTACTGGCTCGTTTTCTAACCAAAAATCTTAAATCATCTTGCTTTGAAATCCAAACAACATGGTTGCAGAGAACAAAAATGTAATGCTGTACTGTTCCATCTCTCTATAATGTACAACAATATATATATATGTACATATATAGATGCCTGTTAAGTTGCCACCTCCGGCATACAGAAGAGGCGACTTGACCTCCACGTCTTCCCTTTGATCTGTTGCTATAAATTTGATATACTTGTGATGAGGGGGATTCCGACAATGGGGTCGTGTATAGAGCATATGGAAGGTACGTGCGCGCCTCCAATATATATACAGGGTGAATAAAAAATAAGGAACATCGATGCTACAGCCTTAAATAATAACTTTATGAAAACAACTTTCTAACAAAAGTTTCCTATCAAGTTATTTGCCATAATTTGTCGTTTTTCTTTTTTGTTTCGATTGCCATATGTTTTTAGCTATGACGCCATTGACATTTTTTTACATGGCAACCTATACCTTTTATGGCATGGCCAGTTAGTGCTTTTTATTCTCTATAGAGCCATGTAAAAATATCATACATTTGCATAATAAAAATTTTAAGAACAATCACGATAAATATTTATTTTTGTCACTGGCAACATTTTTCATCAGGTACACTTAATGCAACATAAACAAAAGACAATAGCAGTACCACAAATTAATAAAATAGTTTTAAATCATATTTAAGAAAGCAAATGTTCAACTGTTCGCCATTCATTGTCTGACAGTGGGCAATACGATCAGAAAATCCTCGAACTGCATTTTGAACTGTAGCAGGTGATATTGCTCGTATATTCTTTTTTTAATTTTTGTATTGGCCAAATTCTTGTTAAATCTGCTGTACAAGTCGTATACTTATTATTATTGAGCGGTAGAATTGACAAGGCAACGACAACGAGGAATGTTCAAATTTCACCGGCAATATATTTATAAAGAATATTACAACCATGGCAACTATATTACTTTTCGGTGGCTAGCGATTCACTTGCGTCACAGATCTGGGAGCTTCCTAATACCTCCCTCGAAAAGATGTTTGGGTTGTATTTGACTGCAATATTTTCCCGGCTAAAAACTCTTTTAATTAGTTAAACAACCAAAATTGGAGGGAACAAGATCAGATCTGTATGCTGCTCTCCGAAGAAGGTACCATCAAAGTTTATTTATGGTTGCAATTGTCTTGCAGTGGTATGAAGGTGAACATTTGCTTGGAGAAAGCAAACGGAACTTTGTCGTCTCTTCCGGTTATTCTTATCACCTGCTTAACTATATCTCGCAAAGGTGTCGAATAATAGTCATTAATTGTACGACGTATTGTAAAGAAATCAACTAAGAACACCTCTCAAGAATCCCAAAAAATGAACATTTCTTACTCTGTGTATGTTTATGGTCGCCGCTATCAACAAACAGTTCCGTAAAACATGAAATTAAAAGGTTCACTAAAATTCAATGTGTTTGAAAAAATTGAATTTGTAATATTGCATGGAGTGTTCAAAATGTCAACAAGAAGGTATTACAGTATTACAGCGATAAAAACCATATTATTTTTCAATCCCCATGTATAGCGATGCACTTGCGCCCCCGATCTGGTAGCTTTCCAATATCGTCCTAGAATAAGCCTTTGGGTTGCATACGAATCTGCTCTTGTATTGTACCGTTAACGTCGCTATTTGACTGAAAAGTTTTCTCGGCTAAAAGTTCTTTTAGTGACTTAAACAATTACAAACCAGAGGAAGTAAGATCAGGACTGTGTGCTATATACGGAAGAAGGTCGCACTAAAGTTTGTTTATGAATTGAATTGTTCTTGCAGCGGTCTGAGGGCGAGCTGTTTCTTAGAGGAAGCTAACAGAACTTTGTCTTCTCTTCCATTTGTTTCTGATCTTCTGCTCGCGTAAAAGTGTCGAGTAATAGTATGCATTAAATATACGACGTTCTGTAAGGAATTCAACAAAGAACACTCCGTGAGAATCTCAATAAATGTTGCCTTCGCAACACAATTTTTGCTTTTTTTTTTGTTGTTAGAGATGTGGTTTGCGGCACTGCATGCTTGCATGTTTTGACGCAGGAGTAAAATAATGTACCGATGCATCATCAGCTGCCACAATTGAGTCCAAAAATTAATCTCTTTTTCTCTTATTTCGCTGCAGTAAAGAAGAAGTGAGTTGCAAACGCCTCAACTTGTGTTTTTTGGTCAAAAAGTGGGAAATCCACCTGGAAATCATCTTACGATGTTTTAGCTTGTTTTTATGCTGCTTTTAACACTTTCAATAATAATTTGTAAATTTTGAGGAATTTTACAAACTGTTACCAGTCTGTTTTGCTAAATAAGAAAATCATTTTTACGATTAACCGAAGTCGCAGTTTGTGGAAATGGAAATGGAAATGGAAATACATTGATCGTCGTATTGCGGTCGAATTTACAGCCTTCGTTTGTAAGAATTTTGACTATTGCGTATTACTTTTTAGAAATGTTTACAACCATTGATTTCTTTATATAGTTACAAGAAGAATCTCTTAACAGCACGTAACGCCTCCTCAGTTACTTTATATTTGAAAATGCAATTATAAATTACATTCGCAAGCTCTTAGCAGAAGGTTGGTCTTTGAAGAGGCGTATTTCTAATAGTTTCGGAGTACCAGCAGAACGAACGTAGTACAGTATAATGTACATCACACCTAGTTCTAATTTTGTCTTCCACTGTTAATTATAGAACGCTCCAATAAAGGAAAATGTTTTCGTTTACCGAGAAATATCTCCCAAATTTAAGCAGGACTAGTTAACTGAAAATGCCTAAACAGCAATATTATTGATACATGTAGATCGAGGTAAGCGGTTTGGAAAAAATACAAAATTTAAATTGGCTACTTACAGAAAGCGCTTGCATAATAACTTAGAATAGTATTCATTAAAAATCTTTTTTGTCTGTAGGGACTCCCGATTTTGTTAAATATTAAGTGGATTATTACATTTTTGCCGCGTCAGAATTTTAGCGATTTACAAGATAATCCAATTTGTCATTACTGAAATTCTTCAGACATTCCTTGGAAAATGTAGAGCACTAGGATTGCCCTTTAGTGAGTTCAGTCCTAATGTTTTGTTACATTCATTGATAGCGTACCATGTCTTATTAGTTATTATTAGTTTTGGGTTTATTTCTCTAACTTCGTGTGTAACCTTAAATTTTGCATTTATAGCTAGGTAATAGAACATTAATAAGTCCTGATGTGGTAATTAAGTTTTTAAATGTTCCTCTTCCTGGATTTGCATATGCATGGATACATTCATACATAATCACATCCAAAAAGCGTGATGTAAGTTCGTTAACATAACATTGTGATACGGGCCAAACAATTGTTCTCGTCAGCCCACAACGAACCGTTGTAATTTGCTCTTCGACTACCACAGGACGGAGGGTTGGCGTAAAACAATTACTGGGTGCAAGTCCTTACTGATACAAAGTACGGAATTAAGCAAAATATGTCACAGCTAAACGAAGATCCTCGTAAAACAGTCGAGGACAGACAGCTTACGAGGTATCGAGCCTACCTTGTTGTACTTCCTTCTCATTTCCCAATTCCTCATAAAATACGTCGAAGATCTATTCAAATATTAATACTTTGTTTTATTACAAATAACACATAAATAATTATTATAATATTATAATTAATTAATTTGTATATTGGCGGAGCTGCAGAAAAAGCGTGCTTTCAGCTTGGTGGTAAATAAGCAACTGTCAACTTTTATTTATAAAACTTAACTTTTTTGCCTGTTGCCAAGGCAATGGCGTAAGAATATGAAAGAATTAATGCAAACCACACAAAATCAGCCAGTTAGGGATAAGCATTAATTGACCGAAATTTAATAAATATTTGTAAATTACAATAACTTTGTTATAAATAAATTTTCATCAAAATGAAAAACACTACTCTGTTACACATTAAAAAATGAACATTTTGATAACTACCTTGTTGCGCTTTTGCAAATGCACTTAGAAACTCACAAAGATTTTTAAAATTAATTTTTAAACAAATTCATAACCATTAAATCTAATTATTATCAAAATCAACTCATAGTTTCTTTACAAACACTATCACATTACTATGAACATATTTTTCTCAAAAGAAAAGTTAAAGTTCAACACAATTACAAAATAATATGTAACTGTCAATTTGATTAGAATTTTACTCATATTTTGATAATTGCAGCCCAAGAATGCAAATCAGACTAAAAACTTCCCTCTACATCTTTATCAACATGACTATGATCAATTAAAATAACCTGAGGGTCTAGACTCCAAGTTTACACAGCATTACGATGCCAAACCAACATCGATCCAAATGTAGTTAAACAATTTATTTCTGCACAGTGCTGCAAAATGTAGTTGCATTAAATTTAGATATAAATTAAGTTATTATCATTAGAGCCCTATTGTAACACAGGAATTTATATATATATATATATATATACATATACAGAAAAGGCCTTGAGACGTCCAAACCTATTGCTTGAGCCACCAATGCGAAATCAGCGAAGTTCATACTTCATCAGAATACTTCAAAATATGGATAGTGTATACCATAATTTGGCATTAGCGGAGAGGAAGCCGTAAAGGTTGATTTTTGCTTCCTCTCAAAGAGTAGCGACGAAAGAAAGCGACAGCTAGGTTGAAGTCACTGGATCGACGTCGCTAGCAAACAAAACAATATGCGATGATCTAGGTGATTGCATCAGATTGCGTAACAAGGATTTTTCCGAAACGACAGGAAAGATTATGGACGAAATTAGTTGTTTTAAGTACCAAAAATGTTAAACTGCAGCACAGGACTTTGCTGGAACGCCAAATATTCACAGTATCATTAAAAGGTTAATTTTATTCGTACCAAACGATATGGTCTGACTCTTGTATATATTTAATCCTACCTTATCTTCGAGTTTTAGTACGAAGAAACGATACAAAAATTAAATTGCAAGAGCAATATATACCCCACCCCAATTTTACTAAACAGAGAACGTTTGCGCGCTTCGTGCGTGCACCGAAAATTGCTTTGTTCGAGCGGAAAACACGCCAAACAGCTACACCTCTCGGAATAGTCGAAAGGTGGCGTAAGTTGCTCTATTGACGAACTAAAGTAATGAAATAATCTACCAAACGTTTAAATTCGCACGTGAGAAAACCAGACGAACGTCACAATCGAAATGATAGGAGTTTTTTTTGTGAGAACTGTACCGCACTGCGTTTTTAAACAAATATTAGCTGAACCTGTGGGCTACGTTGCACGATTTGCTTCGTAACTTCCTTTATAGAAAATAATACAATTGTAATGGTTTTTTTACTTAAACTGTCCAACTGGAACTTTCACATATGTTTAATGGAGAAAATAGCTTGTTAATCATATCGTTATTATCATCATTCCATTAATTCGAAATTTTATTAAGGAGTCGTTGTAATATTTAGCGGTTAGATTGCTACATGCATTTAAATCAAATTAAATCAATATTTTTTGAATAGCAATTGCATATCCTGCTAAAATTTATAAATAATAACCTACAATATCCAAGACGTAGTAAAATGGACAAAAACAAGGAAGAAAGAATGGACTAACCATGTAGACCCCATGCAGGATGAGCGAATGCGAAAATAGTCAAAATACAAAAACCAATTAGACAACGATTGCCACGACGACCACCCAAGAGATGGACCCAAAGTTGGTTATTGTTATCTACAGAATAGAGGTAGAAGAAACAGGAACATTTCTATTAAAAAGAAGAAGACCTGCTTCATCTCTCCATGTATTTAAATTCTCAACTAGTTCATTATTAAACATATTTCTAGGTTACATTTATTATAAATGTTTGGGTATTTTATTACAAATTTTGGAACAGGAATAGTGTGGTATTTTACCCACGTTTCTGTACTATGGTTTATAATTAGTAATCCATCAATGTAACTCAGTTACGGGTTCTATAACAATGGTCATGTTTGCAGAGATTTAAAATAAAATATGCTCAGATATATAACGAAGTTTATGAGAAATATTGCTAAGTGTTCGAAGATATTTGCAAGAGATTTAAGTTCTTAATTGTAAATAGACGTAGCTGCTGACTAATCATGTAAATATTTATTGGTTCTAGCTAGGAGCTTATCTTAGCTATGTGCTTTCACTGAAGTTTATTTTAGGCATGTTAGATTGCATTCCGATCATATAACAATATATGTAACGAGAAAGCAAATGTTTTTCTTTGAGCCATCAGTTATATTAGACCATCGTACGTACGAATATGCTTTGTATGCGACGTTGGGTTTTCAGTTATGCGTGATTTGGCCCAACGAAAAAGTTGAAGCAACTGAAAAGGATATGGAAATAATATACATAGATAGACAGACAGGTAGATAGATAGATAGACGGATAGATATGTGTCATGATTCCCGTTAAACGTATTATTTACACTTCCCACTTTGTGCAATATTAACATAGGTATATCAGGTTATTATTATCGAAGTGCGTGTTAAATATCACCAATTAACCGTAATGAATGTTTCCTAATTAATATCTGCACGTTACTGTATCGTTCATTTAACATGAAAGAGGCTTGTAGTTTCAAGTTCGTTTCACTAGAGAGCGTTTGCTAAATTGACATTAAGGCTCCTTTTCATTTTATTTAGCTATTTAATTATTTGGTGTAGTATTATAAAGGATACCATTATGTTTTATAGGTGTTAAATAGTGTAATTGCTAATTTAAACAGGGAAAATAATATTACAATGTGAATTATAATGCAACAACACCTAATTTGTAGTTTTGCCGATTTCCAAATATACTAATCTTATTTATGAAAGTAATCGTTCATTATTGGAATTTTGCTTCTAAAATTTAGAGATTCTTTACAAAAAGATTAAAAGACTTTATGTTCCACTTCAACAGAGTAACACGTACTACATGTCATCTTTTTTGCTCATATAATTGTATGTATAAATAAATGTATAAAATGCATTACATAATTATCAGCTGCTTACGAAATAAAATAAACAATACTTTCTGCTTTCCGATTGTTTGATAGTTCAAAATTTAACCACAGTTAAACGTTGTCTTTATAATATGAGATTCATTCAGAAAATGATGAGAGGCGCAGTCAATTTGGTGCATTGTGGGGTGCTTTAGTGGTTGATGAGCTAGCCACACGTCACTTTACCGTGGTTCTGCCATTGTATTCGGTTGTATAATGTAGTGCCAAAAAGAACGGTACGATTGAAAATCCCGCCATGTGTGAAGAGCGCCCGAAAATACCGTATGCAAGGTTCATCTATTCTATTTCTATTGCTATTTCTATTTCTAAATTGACAGGGCCCAGATGTGCAGCACTCAGACCTTTTGATCCATTGTGCATCCTGTCTGTTGCGTGCCTCATTAGAGCAGATCCGACCTTTTGATGAAGGCCAGGATCTGTCTCAGTAGGGCTCTTCGAATGACCTCAGGTTCTGGAAACCAGACCCCAAAGACCCTGAATCTGAGAGTGGCAAGCGCTGCACACCGACAGAGTACATGAATAGAGGTTTTTTCTTCTGTTTTACACTTCCGACAGAGGGCATCGTTTCTGATTCCCAAGTGGTTAGGTGTTTGTTCAGATGGCCATGGCCTGTTAAGAGGCCTACTATGGCCTTGATGTCTTTCCTCCCCAGATTTAGTAGGAAGTCTATTTGCTTTTGGGCTGGCCCTTCTATGAGAAGTCTCGCTTGCCTAAACGGTTGTTGTTTCCACCTTTGGACATGCTGATTTCTCAGTCTGTCCAGTATAGTTGCCTTAATTGATGTCTGAGGTACGCCCACTGCTGGTTCGGGTCCCCAGAGGTGCTCCAAGCGAGGTTCATAGTCAAGCATCATGAGTGGTGGGAAGTTCAGTTATTGGTGTAGGAATTTTAGATATTCGTCGAATAAACGTGCATGATGAAGAACGAAGAGGATCCCAAAAAAATTCCTGAAGATCGGCGTTCCACTATTTCAGCAATGGCTGCAAATGTTCTTCAAATTTCACGTACGCTACTGTATGACATTGTAACGAAAAGGCTAGAGTATCACAATCTTTGTGCGAGGTAACTGTCAAAAATGTTCACGGATGTTCATAGTGATTTTCCCGTATCGAAATTAATAGCGATGAGTACTCGAATCACATTGTAACTGGCAACGAGACTTGGATTTCTTACACAAATGTTGAAATCAAGCAACAATCAATGCAGTGGAAGCATGCGAGTTCCTATAAAGCCAAACAGCTCGATCAAACTATCGAGAACCGAAAGCTTACGGCTACTGTTCTTTGGGACAGGAAAACCATATGCAGACGTATATATTAAGAACAAGCAGGTTTCAGAAAACAAACAACAGTACAACAAATTAGTCCATATCCAGTCTTTTCGCAACATCATTGAAAATATCATAGAATATAATAAGGACTTGCACTTGGCATTCTGTTGCAACAAGGCCTTCGGCTCAGTGCACAGGTGGGCAATCATAAAGTCCTTACAAATCCGCCGAGTAGATTTAACGGATATCGAACTCATCGAAAACATTTACAAAGAAGAAACTAGTACAGTAAAGCTATATCCAGAAACAGAACAAAATACAATGAGGAATAAAGTAAAGAGACTCCATATCACCAAAAATTGTCACAGTGATATGTATATATATATATATTGATAGCTGTTAAGCTGTCACCTCCGGCTCATGAATATGGCGACCTGACCTCCGGGTTACCCCGATATCCTGGGTGTTATATAAGGGCATATTTGTGATGAGGGGTAAGTCTAGAATACGGTTTCCTAAAGAGGGGAAACGATTTCTCAAAAAACAAATTTGTATATATAGTTCATATACGAGATACAAAGTCACCTCCACTTGTATATATATATTATGTTATGCATACACCTTAGTGACCTCCAGCAGTGTTGCCGCATTTTACGGAGGCCGGTACGTTCTGCCTCTCGACATATCGAATATATGTACGTTGAATATTTAGTACAGTATTAGAAAGCCAATGTAATTTCGGAATCAGTTTCTCTGAACTTATTCGTAGTTTTTATAATTCTGTTACTGAGTATGAATATTTCTGTAGCAATTTACCCGACTAATAGTTAAAAATTAGTGATTGATCACCTCTTTATGTTGTTAAAGATGAGAGGTGTCTTATGGCTGCTCAATCGCTGCCGCCTTTATCAATTTACTGATCAGGAGAAGTTTCATTGCGGTATTCACGCACAAATCGTACAAAATAAGGGCCCCATAGTGCATAAAAATAATTTTTTTCGGCGGATTATTTAA
>JABXWE010021267.1:0-11074 GCA_014611495.1 Limonius californicus | reverse complement strand
ATCAACAGTGAAGTTCTTGAAGATAAGCTAAACAAAACTACTGCAGTAACTGAAAACATGGAATTCAGACAAGAGCTACGAGTAATTTGCAGTGGTAATTATAATGCTAATGAAAATACTGAGGAAGAAGTACTAGTTAGTGATAAACTAAATAAACTTGTCTTACCAGATGAAAACAGAGAATTCCTCGAACAGTTACCCCCCGATTACACAGACTATGAAGTAATTGTAGAAAAAAAACGGAATAAAACCTTTACAGTAGGTAAAAACGTATTCAACCAACAACTGCCAGCTGTTGACAATGGTAATACCAGTACGATTGTAAACACCAATTATCCCACATTTGTTAAAGAGAAGGTGAGCAAAACTGCTGTAGCAGACGAAAACCTGGAATACAGCCAACAACTACCAGCTGTTGACAATGGCAATGGCAATGCCAATGCCAATGCTGTTATAAACACCAATCACAGCACATTTATTGAAGAGAAGATGAAGAAAACTGTTGTAGCAGATGAAAACATGAAATACAGCCAACAGGTGCCTGCTGTTGACAATGGCAATGCCAATGCTGTTATAAACACCAATCACAGCACATTTATTGAAGAGAAGATAAAGAAAACTGTTGTAGCAGATGAAAACATGGAATATAGCCAACAATTGCCAGTTGTTGACAATGGCAGTGCCAATGTAAACACCAGTCACGCCACATATATTAAAGATAAGATGAATAAAAGTGTTGTAGTAGATGGAAACATGAAATACAGCCAACAGGTGCCTGCTGTTGACAATGGCAATGCCAATGCTGTTATAAACACCAATCACGGCACATTTATTGAAGAGAAGATGAACACAACTGTTGTAGCAGATGAAAACATGGAATATAGCCAACAATTGCCAGCTGTTGACAATGGCAGTGCCAATGTAAACACCAATCACGCCACATATATTAAAGATAAGATGAATAAAAGTGTTGTAGTAGATGGAAACATGGAATACAGTCAACAACTGCCTAGTGTCTATAGTGGTAATAGTAGTGCCACTCCAAATAATAATAATGGAGTACTTGATAAGTCAAAGAAAAGTGCCACAGCAATTAAAAACATGGAACGCCGCGAACAACAGCCAGCTGTATGCAACAGCAGTTATACTGCAAGTGCAAACACCAATGATGATGTACTGAATTATAATAATCTAATCCCCACTATTGAAACAAGTGAATATATGAATACCAGCAAGCAGTTTCTTATTGCTGACAGAAGTAGCTGCAATCCAAGAAACAAAACCATTATGATGAATGAAGACATAGATACCACTCAACAACTTTCTGTTACTAATTTTCCAGTGCTGAAAGTAAATAGTGTTGAATCACTTACTAAAAGTGCTGATGTTGTTAACACAGAATGTATGAATATTTCTCAAACTAAAACCTCTTTCTCCCCTACTCAACAGCTACATAATAGGATAATGGAAAATGATGGAATCGCCGAAAAAGATGCGGTTGCTGCGTGTTCAACAACTGTTGGTGAGAGGAATGTTGAGTGTAGACCGTTGTCACTTGAAGATGAGAATAAAGTTTTGCAAAATTTATCAACTGCTACTGAAAATACAGTGACATATAATGACGAGAATGCTATCAATCCAAACAAATTCGAAGTGCCCACCGCTGATCAATCAGTATTTGTTAATCATTCTCTTAATATTAGTACAGGTGTTAAAAATGAAAATCAAGATAGTGAATTCAACAAAGATGGAATAAACATTACAGGTTCTACTCCAATGGATGTTGATAGTATAATTATGACTAATGAGTTACCAGTTGTATTAAAACCAAATACAGGAGGTTTAAATACTATATCCGCAAGTGCAATTTCACTGCTCTTATCACCATTGAAATGTGAAAATGATAAAGGTCCTTTTAACTCTTCAGCAGTTGGTATAACATCTACGGATAACCTTATAGTATCATCACCGCTTCAGTCCTACAAAAATAAAGTTAAGAATGACAAGTCACAAAACAAAGAAGAAAAGTTCTTTCTCGAACTAGAAGATGAAAATGAAAAAAAATGCTTGTCATCAAATAACCATGAAGGTTTAGATAATATTAATCAGAAACTTCCAATGGGAAATCCAAATGTAAAATCGACTGATGTAAGTTTCGTTTTAGGGGAAAACAAATGTATGAATCTTTCAAATGACGCATTTCAACAATTTCATACTGGCAGTAACAATTTACTAAAATTACGCCCAAGTAAAAACCAAAATTTAGATATGTTTATTGATGGGGAAAAATGTAATGAATTTGTTGGTGGAAATGTAAATAACTCAGAAATTCAAATTGACTTGGAGTATGAAGAAACAAAAATGGTGCACAAAAACATAAGCATAAGTAAGCAAAATATTAGTTGCAGTGGTTTTAAAACTCCTGGATCATCATTCCATACGACATTTACACCATGTAGTCCAGGTATAGATGATACGCAGCACCTAATAAATTATAGCCTCACCCATAAACAGCCAAAATCTGATTTTTCTAAGATTATAGCAGGTGACTTAAATCCTTCATTCATGAATTCAAAATACATGGCTCTTAGTGAATTTAGCAGCGATGCTTTTCCAGTATCACTTGAAACATCTCGTGCTAATCAAACGCATCTGGTACGTATGGGACTTGATAAGGTAAAAGATTGGGATGTTTTTCCAATTGCTGCTGCAAGTGATCAAGACAATGAGGTTCAATTTGAAGATGAAGAAATCAACAAAAATAAAATTTCTGGTTTGTCAGAATCTACTGAGGCTGTTTGTGGTAATCAGAATAATCTTAAAGTTGTAGAAATAGATAAAAACTCTGATCTTTTCTCTGACTCTGTTGAAACTATCGATAGTAAGCAAGTCCACCACGCCCAACACATGGAACTGGGTGATGTTATAAATTATGATGGGCACAACAAAGATAAACCTCCTTTACTGGTTAGCATTGAAGAAACAATTGTAGAAGCAAATAACAAAGAAAAGGGACGAAATTTGAAGCGTCCATCATTAGAAAATATTGAAAATGTGATTGTTTGTAAAAAAGCTATGCTTGATGAAGTTGAGATGACAGTTTCAGATATAACTAACTTAGATGAAAGCATGAAAATAAGTACTATTCAAATAAATAGAACTACAAATATTTCTCAAGAAGATATTACCTTGTGTGATGATATCTCATATGTAAATGACATGCACACAGAGGAACCATTAAAAATGAGTTTTACAAATAGCATTGAAGCTAGTGTAAGCGCGAACATAAGTACATTCGAACATTCAGTTGAAAGTAAGAAACTTCAGGAACTGTACACAACTAGGAAACAAATACAACAAAGCCATGAAAATTTTATGGAGAAAATGGCTATAAGCTTAGCTGCTATAACAAAAAATTCAATAAAACTTGCAGAATTGTATGATGAAGAATCAAAAGAACTTTCCAAACCGTTCAAATGCCGTAAATTTATTGACCTTAAGAGTAATTCAGACTCTAGTACTGAGTGCAGTCTTGTTGAGGCAGTAAGTGATAACAATATAGCAGAACATAGATCGCCTTTCCATATGGACAGTGACGATGGGACTATGGATATTCAAAAAGTATTAACTCTCAAAGAAAAAATTGAAGAAAAACAAAAAAGGTAAGTTTTTTGGTGATAGTTTTCCTACATACAAAATAATTAGAATGAAAAAATCTCGTTCTTGTATCTTGTCTCTTCTTTTGTTGTTGATTAATAAACTTATGTTTATTTGTTTACATATTTTTTGAGTAGGTTGAATCTACTATACACATTTTAAGATAAAGTAAAACATGTACTATTAAATGGCAGATGAAACTTTACACTTTTTTTGAATTGAAGAAAAACAAAAAAGGTAAGTTTTTTGGTGATAGTTTTCCTACATACAAAATAATTAGAATGAAAAAATCTCGTTCTTGTATCTTGTCTCTTCTTTTGTTGTTGATTAATAAACTTATGTTTATTTGTTTACATATTTTTTGAGTAGGTTGTTTAAGATGACAAATAAATCCAAAACATTAAAATATGGTACACCATCTATATTGCCATGAAACTTAATGTTTGTGAAATAGAAAACATTACATTAAAAAAAATTATAGAGAGTATAAAAAGAAATGTTGATGGCGTTCATGTAGGTGCTAGAAAGTTATTTTTATTGTTATTATAAGCCCAGAATCATATTATTTATTTTACTTTTTAAAATTTACTGGGATCATATTTGAGGTTCTCCCTAAATTTATTTAATTGATTATGTTGTTTAGCAATTTTATAATAAAAAAGACTAGAATAAACTAATTAACAATAACTTAACATACCTTGCTAGCTAAAGTTTATTATCATTATGTTATTAAACAACAAACACCCATCAGTAGTCATTTATTTTTCCAAATGCAGTTCGGACCAACAAAATAGTATTTAATCATATGTGCTAAATAAAACAGATGAGTGTAGCGATTTTTTGCTAATTATTTTTTGATTTATTATTTTTGAAACCGTTTAAAATAGTGTTAAAAACTACGCATTGTGATTTGACTATCTCGTATTTAATAATATGTAGGGTTTATTAGAAGTAGAAGGTGCCTTGGGCCCCTTTTATAAAACAGATACTGTTTATTGGATTTAAATTGAGTAATAGAGTTGCTACAAGCTAGGATGTTTTTGGTGAACTAAGCTATATTTTTCTGATTAAAGTTGGAATTTTAAGAATAAGTATTTAAATATTAAACTCACATTAAATCTTAGAGTACTTACTAAGATTAATAAAAAAAAACTAATATGTTTTACTAAAAAAAAGAACTGCTACAAATTACAATATTTAAATAAATATATTTATACAGAGTGAATAAAAAGCAAGGAACATCGATGCTACAGCCTTAAATAATAACTTTACGAAAAAAAGTTTCTAACAATAGGTTCCTATCAAGTTATTTGCCACAATTTGGTGTTTTTCATTTTTTTTCGATTGTCATATGTTTTAGCTATGACGTCATCGACACTTTTTTAAATGGCAACCTATACTTTTTATGGCATGACCAGTTAGTGCTTTTTATTCTCTATACAGCCATGAAAAATATTATACATTTGCATAATAAAAGTTTCAAGAACAATCACGATAAACATTTATATTTGTCACTGGCAACATTTTTCATCAGGTACACTTATTGTAAGACAAACAAAAGACAATAGAAGGTCCACAAATTAGTAAAATAGTTTCAAATCATATTTAACATCAATTTAAGAAAGCAAATGTTCAAACTGTTCGCCATTCACTATCTGACAGTGGGCAATAAGATCAGAAAACCCTCGAACTGCATTTTGAACTGTAGCAGGTGATATTGCTCGTATATGCTTGCAGTTACGAATTTTTAGATTTTCCAAATTGTCTGGTCTGTTTCTATAAACTGTACTTTTAAGATGGGCCCACAAAAAAAGTCAAGCGGGTTTAGATCCGGAGATCGCGCTAACCACTCAATATGTTCTCTTCTTCCTATCCACGTATTTGTAAAAATTCCATCTAAATATTGACGAACACGAATTCCATAATGAGGTGGAACACCATCTTGTTGCAACCAAATTCTATCGTTCGGCGTGTCCGGATTTTCTGCATTTGGAAATAAAACAACTAACGCGGGAACAAGTTCAAACTTCAAAAAATTCAAATACCGATCAGCATTTAATGTGCCATCAAAGAAAAAAGACCAAAAATTCTGCCTCCTATAATTCCCGCCTACACGTTTACTTTTTGTGGATACTGTGTGTGTAATTCTTCCATCCAATGTAGGTTATGTCGCGACCAATAACGGGAATTGTGCCGATTTACAGCTCCATTTAAAGAAAATGTGGTGTCATCGGAGAAGATAATAGAATTCACAAACTGTGGGTCGTTATGGCACTTGTCCATCATTTCTTCACAAAACTGAATTCTCGTATCAAAATCATCTTCTGATAAATCTTGAACAAGTTTACCCTTATAAGGATGACTTTTTCTGTATGTAAAATATTCAGTACAGTTCCTTGACTAACATTATTATCCAGGGCTAATTGTCGAGTTGAAGTATGAAGATTTTCAGAAACTGTAAGCACAATGTCCAACATTTTATCGTCTGTTGCTATTTTTGGACGGCCAATTTTATCCAAATCTTTGACGTGGCCCATTTCTCTAAATTTTCTATTAATTTTGGTTACAGTGGACCGCGTAACAGGTTCAAGATTTGGATGTACATTATTAAATAAAGCGCACACATCGTGGTGAGTTCTCTTTTTATCACCATACCCGATCATCATCAAAATTTCGATACGTTCAGTTTCTGTCAAACGTACCATGATTAGAAATTCGTATTTAACACAGGACACAGAATAAATTTTAATCACTTATTAATGCTAACTGTCACCGAATTGACATTACAGATTTACATTTGTTCAATTTTAAACATTTTCCAACAATTGCCTACTATTGTCTTTTGTTTATCTTGCAATATGTGTACCTGATGAAAAATGTTGCCAGTGACAAAAATAAATGTTTATCGTGATTGTTCTTGAAATTTTTATTATGCAAATGTATGATATTTTTATATGGCTGTATGGAGAATAAAAAGCACTAATTGGTCATGCCATAAAAAGTATAGGCTGCCATTTTAAAAAAATGTCAATGACGTCATAGCTAAAACATATAACAATCGAAATAAAATGAAAAACGCCAAATTGTGGCAAATAACTTGATAGGAAACTTTTAAAGTTCTAATTTAAGGCTGTAGCATCGATGTTCCTTACTTTTTATTCACCTTCTATATAATTTTGTTACAGATGCAAACACTACTGGAATGCACTTTCTATTGTGGATGACAAGTATGAATTTGACACATTGTTCAAAACCATTCGACTAGTGGTGCTTTTAAACCCAGAAAGTGGAATTGTAAAGAAAACCAACATTTATTGCAATATATTGGGTAAGATGATAAAAGTTTATGGATTGCAAAAATTGAGTTCAATTTAGCTTTTTGTAGATATTTGTAATATCTGAAAAGTAATATTCATTAATTTAAAGAAAATATAGCTATACCACAAACGTTATGAGTTGTCCCACCTATACAAATATTATAGAAACTAAAACTATCCATTTAAAAAAGTCAGAGACTGGTTTATATACTCAACAAATTAACATGAGTCTAATGTCAGTATCAAAACATTATCAGGTATACAAGGTGTCCTTAAGAGATACGGGGCCAGTTAAATTAGAGAAATTTGGCGCTTACTACAACTAGCAATATGTGGTTACAACAAGATGGGGCACCACCAGACAGTGCTCACATTGTTCCTATTGTTATTGTCATTGTAGATTTTGGAACGGTGAATTATCTGACGTATACTTAGGCCACAAAGGTGGGCCTATTATGCTGCCTTCCCAGCAGCTCCTCAATTTGGGCATCACCCAAGCCATCCAATGCATTGGATGTACTTGAGGACATCCGCAACTAGGGTGTAGCTGATTCCGGCCATATCAGGCCAAAAGTCTTTCAACATGGATCTTCTGATTGTTGCGAGAGCTGGACAATGACACAGAACGTATTCTGCCATCTCGTTATCCCCGTTGCATCCTCGACAGTTTGGGCTATCCGCCAGTCCCAGCCTGTGCACGTGTTGATTTAGGGTGCAGTGTCCAGATAAGATAGCTACAACTAGTCGCAGTTTTTTTCAGGACAGTTGCACACAAAATTTGGCTGTCTTTGGCGAGGGTGCACTAAGTAAAAATAAATTGCGTATGGGAAATGATTGCGGGGATATCCGAATACTCGGTTCCGCACCCTGCTGCCCCTTTAACCCTGTTTGAGGTAGTTAGTGACGTGGCGCACTAACCCAGGGGGACCGGCTGTTTTAGGTACTCTCCGAGGCACCGTGAGAGTGTACTAATGCATTAATAGCAGCCCTTGCATGACTACAGCTTTCAGTGTTTATCTATCTTCGTGTGAAGTTTTTTAGGGTTTCTTGGTGTAGCATAAAGCTGAATGTCCTCAGGGATATATGAATAACGGGTTCTGGTCCCCAAATAGATTGTTCGGAGGCCAGTTTTGCAATCTCATCAGCCTCCTCATTGCCGCAGTTTCCGTCATGTCCTTTCACCCATATAAGAGAAATGACATTATCTTTTGAGATATCGTCAATATTACAATTTACTTTTGGCTTAGACTGCGTCGTCATTTGGGAACTACACCCAGCATTATCAGGTAAGACCCGACCTGTAGCTTGTTCACCTTTACAAGCATTTGCTCTAGAAGTTTGAGCCATATTTGTTCGTAGGCCCTGCCTGCCTAAACAGGGCCGTGTGCTTATATTATTCAAACCTTGGGGCGGACAAGGATTTGATCTTGATGTATTTTGTTTGCCAGGACAATAATACTTAATCGGCTTATGTCTGTTAGCTGTTTGTGAACCCATACAAACTAACGTTTCGCAAGACATTGCAGCTTGCATCTTCAGAGTGAATAGAACACTAAACTCAAATCCGGGAAACGGAGGTATTTAAACCTCTTTGAGCCAGTCGGGCAGAACGACGGAGTTCTGGTTGGCTACCACCATTGGGCAAAGACGGATTCGGTGGAGCGTGATCGTGTGATCGATGATGCTTAGGAGTCCTTAGAGGATAAACTACTGGAGTCCAAGCGTTACTGAGTCTAAAACCATCCTCCCTGTTTATGTTGCCAGGTTGTTTTTCAATTTCAATTGCTTCATGTATGATAAGAGGGAAGTAATGAGGCACTCTGGCGAGTACCCAAGCATTGTCAAAGTCCATCTTATGCCCAGTTAAACCAGTATGTTCAGCCACCGCAGATTTTGTGATGCGTTTATGTTTGCAATCAGCTTTGTACTCTCGCAATCTTAACACAATGGAACTACTATTTTGTCCTACCCAGGGCTAGTAAAGCGATTCTGCTGTTACTGTAGATACCCGTATGTGGGTTCTTGATGTGTCGTTCAAGAATTGCCTTTACACCATGCATTATTCCCACTACCTCCGCTTGGAAGACAGTAGCAATTTTGCCTAGTGATATAGTGTGGCGTAGGTTAAGCTCATCGGAGAAGACTCCAGCACCCGTTCCATGCCTTGTTTTAAATCCGTCGGTAATGATGGATATATCCATATGCTGGGTTGGCTCAACATTGGCATAAACCCTTAAGTGTCTATTGAAGGCATATTGTGGAGGGAGGTAGTCTACCATTGCGTCTAAGAGAGTGGTCTTGACGTCTGCCTCATCCAGGATGCGGATATGTCTGCCTCCCCTGCCTGCATGTGCCACAGACCCTTATAGCGCAGCCTTAAAGCCATCCTCACAGGTACTTCTTTCCCAAAAAGGTCGAGTGGTGGAAGGCATAAGATCACCTCTAAGGCGGTCATAGGGGTTGAACGTGTAGCATCTGTAGAACTAAGACAGGCAAGACGTTGTACATGTCCTAGTTTGATTGCTGCCATAACTTGTCTAACTCTGGGCCACCAGATAAGTGCCCCATAGCACATAGCACAGGTCTAATCACGGCAGTATACAGCCACAAGGTAATTCTGGAGAGGGTCCCCAGAATTTACCTACAGCGCGGCGACACTGCACGCTTTTTCAGTTTTAGCTTTCAAATGTTTTTCCCAATTCAGCTGTTTGTCAAAAGTAACTCCCTGGTATTTGACACTATGTGAAAAGTTGAGAAAAGTGTCAAATAGTAAAGGTGTACGTAAGGGTCCAACTTTCCTTTTCTTTGTGAAAAGTACCATTTCTGTCTTCAAGGGATTGACAGAGAGGGACTGATCACTACACTATTTTCCGTTATTTGGAGAGCCCTCTGCATTAAGGTGCAGAGCGTGACCTCAAATTTCCCTCTGATGAGGATGGCAATGTCATCCACATATCCAATGGTATGGAATCCAGCATCATTGAGTGAGCTTAGAAGGCTGTCCACAAGGCTGTATTCCACAATAGTGGAGGCAGAACCCCGTTTTGTGGACAGTCTCTCATCACTACACTTCTAATAGAGCTGTGTACTATATTAAATTGCACTGTTCTTATCGTAAGCATGGGCTTTATCCACTCACAGAGAGTAGATGCAACTCCATGTCTACGTAAGGCAGAGTTAATACTTTCAAAGGAAGCCTTGTCAAGGGCAGACATCGTTACTAATTATTTAAATAATACTTATGCCAAGAGATAGGTTGGAAATCAAGGGCTTGTTAGGTGACCATCTCTATCCCTGAATCTCACGCCCCTTCATTTTTTCTTGTGGGGTTACATAAAAGATATGGTTTATTCAACATGTTATGCCACTGGGGGAACTTCAAGCCACTGTGGAACGAATTATCCAAAAAATACCGCGGCAGCTTATTAGGAATGCTAACCTGTCTTGTACACGAATAGAAACTATTTGTTCACAAAAGCTTTACCATCCATTTTAACTCTGCAAAAAATTATTAGTAAAATTATTCTTTTTTTTGAGAACTTTAATTTCATAGAAAATCATTTTTTTTATGTTAAAAAATTTTATCTTGTAGCTTTGGATTAATTAGTTAGAAAATAGGTTGATATCTCAATTTTAATTCATCAATTTGCTATTAAAATCCAATGGTTTCTTTCAATTTGTAAATTTGATTAGTATTTAAAACTCTGAGTCCAGAATAAATATTAATGATGACTAATCAATGTCATGTATGATATAAATAGAGTATTTCAGTTGTTTTGTTTTCAGATATCTATTAAAAGCAACCCACATAGAATTTTGTTATGTGTGACTAAAGCGAGGAGTATTCAAATTTAAACAGGAGTGTATAAAAAAGGGTATTACAATAAAAGCCATGGGTTTTAGGCCTGCAGTGCTGCGATATACAGGGTGTCCTTTAAATGCCTTAAAAGCTTCAGGTAGAATTTTTCCTTTATGAATGCTTAATACAAATCTTCAAAAAAAAGTAGGTATTTGGAGCTTAGTTTTCTTGTACGAGAGTGTTAAAGTTCATATCTTTAAAACAGAATTTCATGGAAACAATAACGAGAACTTTAATGTTG
>JABXWE010021264.1:0-20744 GCA_014611495.1 Limonius californicus | reverse complement strand
AATTATAGTAATTTTTCACATGGTTTGTAACATTACGGCCGGTTGCACAAACGCTTTATGAAGTTTGCCTTATACTTACCTACCTTAAAAATAAAATTTTGGGGCAAAAATATTTTGTTAGGTACTTAGGTAGATCTGTATTTGGTTGTAATGCCCTTGGATGTAAATTTTGACAATTTAACAATTTATTAAAACTAAAACATCTTCATTTTTACGATTAAATGAGTTAATTGTAATTATGACGGAAACAAAATCGTTAATATGCAATTTACTTGCAAACGAATAAACACTGTCATAGATGGATTGTAGGAAAAAAACCCAAGGAAAAAAATCCACAGAAAAAAAATCCAGGAAAAAAATCCAAGGAAAAAAAATCCATAGGAAAAAATCCAGGAAAAAAAACCCAAACTATAAAATGAAGTGATTATAATTTTGAATAGCCAAACCTTTTTTTTCTCGCTCATTCATACTACTGTCCTTCCCCCCGGAACCGCTTTCGCATTACTTCAGGGGGTTGTGGGCGTCCCTTACACACTAAACATTCATGCAACATGCACCTTAAACTTAACTAAGCAAAATGCGGTAGCCCCAGTCGGGATTCGGTCGCCCCAACGGAGCAACCGCATTTGCTGTGACCTCGAGTGGTCAATGCGTTCTCGCACTAGACCACCGAGGTCCCTGAACAGCCAAATCTAACCTAACCTAACCTAACCTACAACTTTTTTATCTTTCAGTATTGTTGTCTACTTTTCTTTTTTCTATTTAAATAGTTTTTTTGCTAATAATGTGATTTGTTTGCCTGTTTTCTAACCAATACACATATATCTATTTTATTACTGTGCTGCGTGAACGCTCTGTCAATTTTTACAAGGGATTTTTTAAATTAAAAGTTTTATTATTAATAAATAGTTAAATTGTCAAAATTTACAGCCAAGGGCATTATAACCAAAATACAGATCTACCTAAGTAACAAAATATTTTTGCCCCAAAATTTCATTTTTAAGGTAGGTAACTATAAGGCAAACTTCATAAAGCGTTTGTGCAACCGGCCGTAATGTTACAAACCATGTGAAAAATTACTATAATTATAGTTTGGATTTTATTTCCTTGGATTTTTTTTCCTTTGGATTTTTTTTCCTTTGGATTTTTTTCATGGATTTATTTCCTTGATTTTTTCTGATTACCATCATAGATGACACCCGCCTACTTGGTAAAATATAAAAAAAAATACAGAAAGTAATCTAGTAAAATATTATATTCGCTATTAAAGACTTACACATCAAAAGTTACCCGACATATGATACATAGTTAGAAAGAGAAAAAAAAATCCGTTTTAACTAAACCATAGCCAACTATGATTCCCATTTGAAAAAATACAACTTTAGGCCATAACTCGACATTAAACCTTTTTTTTTCAAATTTTCATGACGCCACTGGATTATACAGAAAAAAGTGCCTTGAGAATGTAAAAGTTATTTTCTCCTAACTTTACAAACAACCACGATATTCACATGTGTCTAAAAGTCGAAAAATCGAACTTTTGTTTGTAACTCGAAAACAAAAGACGATAGCAAATTTTTGTTCCCGTCAGTGAATTTGTCTCAAAAAAAGAGATCGAGAACGTGCCTTCCATTTTTTTGTATCTCCTATAATTACCGAGTTACCCTATACAAACATCGAAATTTGCCCACCCTGTACTGCCCACAAACAATTAAAAAAACTTTCTGAATTAATAGCTAAGGGTTATTTAAAAAAACGTTTAATAGATATTTCCGGAACTGCTAGTATAGAAAAGCGAAATTTTTATTGTTTACTACAGATATATGAAAATATTTTTAAAATGATTTTATGAAAATATGGTTATTGGATAATTTATTATTAATGTAATGTTAATAAAAGGTCACTTTAATCCTGTATATTTTGTTACAGCTAAAACTTTTATATAAAGAAGTAAATTTAAGACAAACCATTGGCTGAAGGGGAGGCAACTCCTATAAAGGCTGTTACCTTGTAATTTGTACGTATGTACAACATGTGTTTTATTTGGCACTAAATACATTGAAAATTGAATTGAATGGAAACAAACCACAGTTAACATCCTCGTTAGAGCATGTACAATCACTTAACTGCCAATTTCAGCTGACATATTTAGAAGATCAATACAGCGCGATTTTACTAAAGTTTTATTGATATTTTTGCTTTCTTGGAAATTTTATCATTTAGTTTTTGTTGATTAACGATTTTATTTTACTTAGCTATCCTTCTTTTAAATGTTATAAATATAACAATAAAATACTACTGTAAATATATTTTACTAAATTTACTCCAAATTTGACAATTTTCTCATTATCATAGATTCTTCTTACCTGTGTTGACTTAAGCTGATTTCATGTCCAAAAGTTTTATTGCACAATTCGCAGGCAAAGGGCCGTTTGCCATTATGCGATCTTCTAGCGTGAACTTCGAGCCCATGAGGTGTGGAGAACATTTTTTCGCATTTTATACACGAATAGACGTCACCTAAGGGCATCATTCCTGGTCTCATAAGTAAGTGATGGTGGTGCGGATGCATCCCCGCGGAATTGTTCATAAAGTGATGCCTTAACCTGTAGAATTCTTCGGAGTGCTGTGAAGGGTATTGTCCGGGTTGCGCCCCTGATTGTCCATTCGCCATCGCCGCCGCCACCGCGCTGAAGTACAAAGATGTGGGGGTCGGAAGGAACTGCCGTTCTTCGCCATCTTTGGGTGGGTATATCCCCGAGGGGATGATCCCGGGATGCACAAAATGCCTTGGTAAAAAGTGATTGCCGTATTCTTGCGCTGATTTTAATTGGGCATCTCGCAGCAAGTCAACGAAAGGAGGATATAGGTAAGATCTAGTGACTGATATGGTTTCTTGATAATACGAATCGAGTTTGCTTTTGGGGCGGTCGGGTCTCAGCAAAGCACTAACGGAAAACGTTTCGGACTTTTTAAGAGGACTAGGGGTTTTGGTTAACTCTGTGGTGGAAGGTGTTAAGGGCGAGGGGCTTCTCGAATGGGGAGGGGAATCTACTTCCAGTTCTGGAGACGTGCTCGGAGAAGGCCGCGGCGGAGATGCTTCCCACTGGTTCTCCTGGTTGGGACCCGGAGATAACATCTCGTCCCCGCTTTGACAGCTTCCGGAAACTTCTTCCCGCGCTTGGTAAAACTTGGAGTTATTGTTGTTCAAATTTTGATCGTCGTCGAGATCTGACGACTTTGACACCAGGCGGTTCACTCCGAATTTAATGGGCTCTGAAACGTAAACAAATTTATTAGGAGCCGTAAAACAATAAGAGAGATCAGTCGGTAGTGTGTAATGATGAATGGCTGTTAGAGCCGAATAAAATATAGACGCGAACGCTATATAGGGTGAAGAGGTCATACATCATTGTGTCCCCGCGATTTGTACGTTTCAGCGTTACTAAACTTGTCGTGAATACATCGTGTGCTTTACAGACATCCCCGTGGTAGACAGGACCGAACTCCACAATTTTCAGATTTTGTTTTATACGCAGCGACGGAAAAAACCTAAACAGCTTGTTTTTAATACGATGGCACAATTGGCAAATTTCTAGATTGGTCGAAACCCTGCACACATACTTTCGACCAAGTTTTATGTATGCAAGTTTCATAAACCGAATTTCGAATTTCGCAAAGGGTTGTGCTAATCCACTTATTAATTGTAATTAATTATTTCAAAATATCTACTTACAAACAGAATTTGAACCATTTTTAGTACGTGCAGATGGACGTAATGAACCTTACGTTTCAGGAATGAAAACTGTACCTTCAAAATTTAAACTGGTCATTAAATGTATAGCCCAGTATGTTATATAAGGGATTGTTAGCAACTGCCAAATACTGGTATGTTAGAATCGATATATTTTATTTGCTTATTTCTTAGAATGTGATTCTAAATTTCAGCTAGTCGTATAAATTGAGAAATAGTTTTATTTCAACTTTTAGTAACCAAGTCGCCAACTAAAAGGGCGTAAAAAGAAGAAATATGTTGCTTATAAATTTGGCATACCAGTTAATAGTTTTCATACGATTCTAAAATTCAAGAATTCAATCACTGATGAAGTTACGCAGATAAATTATCGACATGACACTTACTAATGTGGTCAGCATCGCGCATTGGACAACCGAATTATTACCTCTTGTTCGTTCGAACGTAGGTGCCCAATTATTTAAAGCGATTGGGTAGGCCGCCCGCCAGGCATCGAGACGGAATTGTTTTTTAACTCCCAAATTTCCGCACCAGAGCCCAGAGCTGTAACTACTCGACTGCACCGGCCCTAATTGTTGCTATTTATGAAAATAAAATGGAACAATCATGTTATAAACAAAGAAATAGAAGTGTCGTTAATTTCAATATGTGCTTACAATAAAATTATATAATATAAAATATTACTCAGGGGCCTTGTTTTACCTTTAATTTTTTATTGTAAGATGTAGCCCTTTCAAAAAAAAATGAAAAATCCGATTATTTCGTTGGAGAACCGCAAATTTGAACATTTTTTGTTGTGCCACCCTTATTATAACAATTTGAAATAATGCAAAATATTTTTATTAAGTAGCTTCGCAAAGGTTTATGTTGTAAAAGAGTCTAGAAACAAATTAGATATTATCTATTACAGGTCCCAAAAAAACTGATCTTTTGTTTCTACTTTCACTTGCCTTCAGATCCAAGGGACGCTGGTTCTAATCCGGTCGAGGTAGGTGAGATTTTTCTGGGGAAAAATCTGAAGTGGGCCGATGTATGACACATACGAAATCACTTTTGGGGTTGTTACTACTACTACATATAGCCAAATTCACAATTAGGGTGTACAATAAGCCAAGCGCTTCAGTACATACAGATGCTTGGAAAACGGCGTCCTAGATCTCGCCCAATCAAAGCAAAGAAACAAATGTATATACTTGCAAATGTTATCGCCTTCTGTAAAAACATTTTGCCTGCGTTTCTTCATCTTGTCTAGCATTTACTAACTTTTTTCTATTCCGTATCATTCGATATCAATTCATTTTGATTTTAATGAGATTTATTACATTTATTAATACAATTGTTTCTATTGCCAGTATTGGCATAATTATAGATATTAATACCATGGACATATTGAGCCAGATTCGTATTACTGCACTATAAATAATTTAGAAGTCGGTGCTACTCTGAAATTGTATCACACCCTTCTATTTTTTGTAGACTTCTCAATGTTTCAATGTTCAACTTGGAATATGCGTTTTTTTATTACTAAAGTCAGAAAAGTTATGTCTCAATTATAGTTTGTTGAACAGTCTTGCTAATATTTAAGATTATTTAAAAAGACTGCAAAAAGCAACAAGACGCGATATTTTCTAGTTTAAATGACAATATAATCTGTGCATGCGAAGTTTTAGACTTCCGCTGTTTTTACCTAATGATCTCATCTTTTCGAGCTTAGACCACGTCCTCGTGGAATTGATTGATGTTGACGATTCGCTAACCGTTGGACATAGTATATCAAAACGATATGATAATGATACATGCAACGGTTAGCGAAACGTCAGCATCGATAAATTGCAGACAACGAGGTGTAAGTCCGAAGAGATAACTTCATATCATCTGAATATGGGATTATTTGCGACCTTAAAACTAAGTACGGTAACGCAATAGCTGTTAAAAGAGATAATAAATTTTGACAATTGTAAGGATATTGTGGTTGCTTATACTATAATTGTTTGTTGAGGCTTGGTGTGAGTAGGAAGTTTTACTTGAAAATTTGCTTTAATTTTATTGCCAATAATACTATTTGTGTTTATCTCAATTAATTAATATTCGCTTAAAGCAGTGTTTATGTTCAATTATTAAAATTGCTCTGTCATCATGCGGGTTGCATCATTAAAGTTACTCAAAATAACACTAACAAAATGGTGTAAATGAGTTGTATAGCTCATATGGGAAAAATAAAAGGAAATATTAACAAAATATACAGCACTAATCATCGCAGGGAAGGTTAAAAATATCAAATGTAAAAAGGAAAATTCCAATGAAAACAAATAAAAGTAATTATTACTTTGTAAAATATAACTAGAGGAAAAAATATGATTTTACCGGTTGTAGAAGCTTGTTGCAGGTTTTTCTTCAGTGTCAAATTTAACAACTCCCTCTAACTTCAATCTTCTTTTATTTTTTAAGACAGTCTTCTTCTTTCAGTACCTTGTGATCTACGAGACGTAGCGATCTTCTCTGCTATGCCTGTGTTGCTCGTTTAAAGTGCCGCAGGCAGAGGACCTACAGCTTAACGTGGGTTCCGAACCATAGAAAGTGTAAACACATGTACTCCAGAGAAGATTTACTAGACAGAATGCCTCGCTGGTTTGCCATTACTTTGCGGGGGAAAACGGCCGTTAAAAATCCCATGTTATGGTACTGGGAATTGAACCCCAGATCTTCAACGCAAAGGTTTAACGCGCTGATTTCTAAATCTGATATGTAATGGTTAGTTTATGCTTAATCCAAATTCTTTAAATAGTCAGTAGAAAAGTATGATATTCAACACGACATATATTTATTGTCTTAAAATTATGTCCTTCTAAACATTTTCCGCTGTATTTTGTCTAAAAATTAGTTTTCGAGCTTTAAGATACAACACACTAAAAAGGTACATGCATATTAAGTATTTTCTGGCACAGTGAAAATGGAGCAGACATATATAACGTTATTACGTTATAGCTGCGTAACTCTTCGATGACGTCATCAAAGTGCTGCCTAAGTGAACAATAAAATAGATGACGTATGCTAGTACTAGTAGACATGTTTTAATGACATCGATGTAATGCATGACAATAATTAAAATATTTTAATTTAAAATTTAAAAGGATTCCGCTCCGGAAATTTTGACATAGTTTTTTGATACGCCACGTTTATTTGTTGAATGTTTTGTATTGTTTGATTACTCTGTGACAGAGTAGAATGCTAAATTTGGTTCTGGAAGTCGTTGTTAAGTTTATAGTCATTAACTATGGTATGAATTAATTCTTAGAACACCACAATTAATTATTAATAATTAATAATAGTAACAACCAAATGCAAGAGTAAGGAATTCAGGAAACATATCAAGAGATCCAAAAATGGCTGATCCCCAGCGGGATGTGGAATGAAAAGTCCCGTCTTTTCTAGACTAAAGGAATGTTTAAAATGTCATATTCAGGTTAGGTTATATTAGCTGGTATTAAATAATAATGTGACGTCATTTTTAGGAGCAGAAATCTTTTATTGAGCAACAGTAAAAGAAATGAATAAACCTGAACTAATGTAATGATCACAAGAAATGTTGAAAATGTCTGCCTTCTTCCTCCAAACATTTCTAAACTCGTCTTCTCATATCTTCAAAAACATTTTGTAATAATTGAGGTGAGTTGTTAATTTCTTGATAGTTTTCTTCAATTCTAAGTTTCAGTTCGTTTAAATCATTAACTGGAGTTTTAAAATGGTGTTTTTCAAATAGGGCCATAGAAAAAGTCCAAAACAGTAATATAACAAGAGCGAGGGGGCCAGGGTGTTGCGATATTCCTACTAATGATTCGGTCATCACAATATTCGCGTAAACAATTCATTGTATCTGCAGCTGCATGAGCTGTTGCGCCATCCTGTTGCAGAAAACCATCCCGTCGCTCATCATCGTGAAGTTCATTTAAGAAAGGTTGCAATAATTCGTTTCTGTACCTTGCTGCAGTTAGCGTGCCTTCGAAAAATATTGGCTCAACTAACCTACGGCGACTCATTCCAACCCAAACTCCTATTTTCTGTGGATGAAGGGAGCTTTAATTGTAACGTATGGATTCTCGCTACTCCAAATCCGCATATTTTGTGAATTAACATACCGATTAATGTAAAACCAGGCTTCGTCGGTAAAAAAAGGTTAAATTTAACTGCTCATCATAGAAATTATCAAAAAACCAACGACAAAACTGAACTCTTTTTGGATAATCCTGTTATAAAAGCTCCTGAACGGAAATAAATCGGTAAGCAAAGCTTGTCTCAATATTCTGTGGCATGTACCTACCGTAACTTAAATCATCAACTTGCTGGCATAAATGTATAATTGGTGTTTTTGGAGCCTCGTAAATTCGTTGTCTTACAGTTTCATTTAAAGTAAGTACTACCTTCTTTGGCCTACCAGACCCTTCTTTCCTTCCAACACTTCCAGTTTCTCGAAAATTGCTGACTAAATTCTTAACCAAAGCATAAAATTTCCGGTATGTAATAATTTCATTGGGATACCTCTCTCGGAATTTCACAAAACAAGGAGGAATCGAATAGGTCCATTCTCCGTCAACATAAAAGCCGTTCCGAAAGTAAGATTCAATACTGAATGCTCTTTGAAATATATTAAAAATCATTTTAACAATCTGTCAGATTCGTATCAAAAAAGGATAACTAATTTATCTGACATCATAAACATTTTTTTAGTCTAGTAAATACGTGACTTTTTGATTCCACAGCCCGGTCAGGGTCAGCTATTTTTGGATCTCTTGATACAAAATGAATCTTGAAAGCGTGAGTTAATTATAGGTTATGTTATAAGCATAAATAAAATTACACGTTGTGTTGTCAGTAGAAATCTATCATATTTTGGTTTCCTAAAAAAGATCTATCACCTGGTCCAAATGGCGTTACTTCTAAAACTCAGAATCCCAATATTGAGAACAATAATAAATATAGGATTACTTTCTTGTTTGCTTAACTAAAATTAAGGAAAGAATTGCCATTGGTTAAATGCTAGGTGAGATCAAAAACCAAACTAAAGTAAAGCAAAGGAATGTATAAATATAGTACCTAATTAAAATTATCTCAATATTATTTCCAAAATAAATTCATAAATCGATTGTATGACATACATATATACATATATATAACGTGGTACTGTTAAGCCCCAGGTCTTGTAATTTTTTGTCTAAGGTGACACATTCAATAAGTAGTTAAAAATCCACAAGCACGGTCCTGCATCAGATTTAGAGTCGTGAACCTGTATCCGAAGCGTAACCAAATGTGCAATGAGCTGTATCGTGTAGTGCAAAGTGTAAATTGACTGGAGTCTCCAGGGTACGCACAACAATCCTGCCCCTTCAATTAATGTGACAATATGCCCCCTTTACCCTTCACGTTTTGCTTCAGTCGACGACAATGGCCATTTAGCGCTACTAAAATGCTCGTGTTTTTAATGTCGCCTTGTGCGGAAGTATTTTCTGCACCGGAGTGATGCATTTCCGCCACCGTTTTGCATACACATTGACCTGTCACTTGACTCTATTTCTATTAGACCTCCCTGCCCGTCACGTGTTTACATAATATTTCAGTGTTCTTTCTTCCCCCTTGACAAGAACGTTTATTCACTGCCTCGTCGTCGATGTAAAAGCAACTTCTTTTCTCGAAACGTGCGAAGTCCTATGTGTCCTTCGTTTGATTGAGCATTCTCTTTCATTTCTAGCAGAATAACAGGATTTTAATATAAGGGTCATTTAAAAGTTCACGAAATGAAAAAGTTAAAATAATATCCTTTTGATATAATTTTTAATGTAATCTTCTTGAACAGCAAGCACTCGAACTAACGTTGCTCCAAAGCGACCATCCCGAAACTCTAACGTCTCAAGCTGGAGAATATCCTTCAACTCCTTTGACTAAAATCTCTATCATAGAGCTTTGTAGTTAAAAAAGTCAGACGAAGCTAAATGAAGTGGACAAGGTAGAAATGGCAGAAAATCCTACTTTAACTGGTTATATTTTGCATTGGAAACGACACTTGTATGGGTATGTGATTAAATATGACTTTCACCTTAGTTAAACCCTAAATTGTTACGAATATCTTAATCCAGTTGGTCCTAAACGTTAGCGTAATACTCCTCCATTATAGTTTAGCTCTTTGAAATATGATTAATAAGTATTTTTCCTTTAGCAGTACAAAAAACGATGTCATAGCTATTCTTGCAGATTTTACAAATTACACATTAGCTTTTTGGGTGGCCCAGAATTACAATGTTTCCTTTGTTCTGATGGTTTTTTGGATGATATAACTAAATTTCATATATGATTATTGACCCACAAGCTCTTACTAAATCGGCCCAGACAAGGAGTTTAATACATTGGACAAGGATACTACATTATACACGTTAGAATTTGCCGATGATCAAATTATTATAGCGCAAGAAATGGAGGATATTAAATATATGACACGAAAAATTACAGAAGAATATGATAAATGGGGGCTTAAATCAATGTAAGTAGATCAGCATACTTAAGTACATGATATAAACAAGACAGTTGAACAGGCGACATTATATACAGACATGTGAAGAGTACAGATATTTGGGGGCAACAACGGTAGGAAAGCAAAGACTATATAACGCGGAGGTAAAAGAGAATAAAACAGGTCGAAAACTTATAGAAGCCCTAAATGGCATACTTTAGGATGCAAGTATAAGTGAAAAGAATAAAAAACAACTAAGTGCAGGTATGGTCCAAAACGTGGCACTATATGGATCCAAAACTTGACTGCTCTGGGAACAATTTAAAATCCAATTAAACGTCGTGGACAAGGACTATTGGAGAAGATCAGTAAAAATATCCTGAAGAGGAAGAGTCAGAAATGCAAGAATGCGCGAAATAATGGATGCAGCAAACGACAGCAAAAAGGAATTGAAGAAAGCCATCGCTTGTAGTACAGACATGCCCAAAGAATGGTCAAACAAACTCCCGAAAAAAACAATGAAATGACAATCAATAGGAAGAAGAGAGAAAGGGCGGCCAAGAAGATGAGGTAGAAAACCTGAAGCAGAAGTGGAATATCCAACAAGACGTTAGGATGAATAGAACAGAATGGAAAGAAAAACTGAACTCGGGAAAATCCAGATAGAAGATAGGAAACAGAAAGAAGGGAGAGACATAAATATACTACCAACAACTACTTGATAAAATAACTTAATATTTTACAGCTATTCATAGCTCCAAACTATGTGTCGCGTGAATATTTTTGGGGGTCGCATAAACATTTGAATATATTAGTTGTAAATGGATTAACTGCGTTGGAGTATGTAGCGGTAATGATAGAAAAAATAGTTCGTATTCAAACTAAAGCTAAATCTACAAGCAATAAACCTGTTACTTTCAGTCATTGCATGATTCATCGAGGGGAATTGTGCCAAAATTGTTAGAGAAACTCAACGTACATAATATGTCTCTCCAGGGAGAGAACACCAATATTATTACATTGAAATCTACAATCAAACGTCCATGAAATAATTAAACATATGAAAGCTTAGACATCATTTGAAAAGTTTTCGTACGCAGATCATTTTATTTCTGACCATTTGGTATGCTTGGAAAATGATTTCTATGCATATTTTCTACTGAAATTAGACAATAATAAATTAGATTGAACCAAAAACCATTTATCGTGGGAAGGGAGGAGGTGAAACATGTTTCACTGGGAGTTGTAGAAGAATTTGTAGAACTTTCGTGTAATTTAAACCTCATACATTAGGGACCTTGGTGGAGCAGTGCGAACAAGCGCTGTCAATTCAGGTCATAGTGAAATGCGGCCGATCGGCCGTGTGGCCGAACCCCGCCTGAGGCAACCGTATTTCACTTAGTTAAGTTAATTTTCAAAATTAGCAGTGACGTTCTTCTACCATCTGTTAGCACCTATTTGTACGAATCGGCATTAAGGGCAATATAAACGAAATATGGTCTTAACAACATGAAAACTGCTGTCAGACCCGCAGTGACGAATATTAAGCCACTATTTGAGCTTTTGTGTCAAAATAAGCCATCCACCTCAATAATAGGCGACAACTAAACTGATTTAAAATAAGTTACAGTTACCGTTTTCTATTTTCACCGTAACTATGCTAAGAGACGACCTTTCAACATGCGGTTTTATATAACTATTAGAAAATACATCCAACATTGACATAATCTTAAAAAAATATCATAAAAGCTGACTATAAAGAATTGCCCAAACTAATACCAAAATACAGAAAAATATACACAAATTTATGACTTCTTCTTCTTCTTCTTCGTCTGTGTATAGGTCAATGACCTGTTAATTACCTACAATAGAGTAGGTTCTGTGAGTTCGCTTTGCACGTATGCCGGGCAGGAGGCTAGTCTAACCCATCGAATAGAGAAGAGAAGTTCCACTACAAGGTTTACGATTGTCAACGATGTTTGTATGACAACTGGGACCGACGGATTTACGTACCCTCCGAAGCACGACCGGTAGCATATGCCACTATATTGGTCCACCCATCTATTTAGAGACCGGCGTACGCAGCGCTCCGCTATGCAACCGATATTTATGACTTAATTTACACCTTGTTATAAACTAGCACCCATTAAGAGCATAATGCATGCAACCTTGTTGTTAAGATTCATCTAATGGCCATCTAAATGCCAAGACTCTGCAATAAATTTATTTTTCCGTATATTATAATCATTGTCTTTTACATTGGCTGCAGGTCGCTTTCCAGCATTCAGATATACGGCTCTGTGACTCTAGAGGAACAGGGAAACGAATATAATGGTTTGTTAATTGTAAAAATTACATTTAATTTTGGTTTGCCAGGTTGGTTTAGGATCCCCTGAAAGTTCTTATTCTTTTTTTGGAGTCGTTAGTAATTTCTTTTAGTAGTTACTAGTTATTACGTTTAGTTACCGCTAAATTACGACTAACTATTATTTATGATATTAAGAGCAGGATCCCGAAAAAGTTGATCTGGTCGCAAGTGAAAAGGTTTGAGAAACGCCGGTCTAGTGATTAGCATACTTGTCTTTAGATCCAAGGGACGCGGGTTCGAAACTGGCCGAGGCCAATGAGATTTTTAACGGGAAAAAATGTGAAAGTGCGCATTCTGTTGGATAAGAAATAAAGCCGTAAGTCCCGTGTGACTGCGATGGGTGACACCTTAAAAATCACTAGGGTTGGAACTATCTCAGATAGGTAAAATTTATAGAAAGGGTCTAGAACAAGCTAATGATAGCTACAGTGCGTACAGATGCTTGGAAAACCGCATCCTGGATCTCGCTCTATTAAATACAAATAAAGCTGTTCATATCAGACATGAACCGGTAAGAATGTCAAAACTGCTAAATGCAATACTTTAATAGACATGTAATAAAATTCTGGAAGTGGTAGACGATAGTAAAAATATCTTTTCTCGTTCGAATAATGCGTTCGGTGCTTTACAATTCCAATGCAATTCGACACATATTGAAAATATCTATTTATTTTCAATTTGCAGTAGAATATTTCATTATCCAATAATCCTTTGAATAAATGATAGTTCAATTGCAACAGCAAATTTAAATGAAAATTTCCCTTTCCATCAAAAATCCAATTAAATTATTCTGAAAATGGGCCGGTCGCGAACAAAAACAAAATCAAGCTCAGTCCATTCGACAAACAATCGCTTTGGATTTCAATTAGTGACAGCCCAAAAATCTGGGAATAACAGGTGTCCATCGCCCCGTAATTACCATTAATTCGGCGCAAATCCAGGCCGAAGCCGTGAAACTCTTATTTCGGGAGATAAAAAAGACTAAAAAGGGCATTGATGAAGTAGTAAATATAATGCAGTTGCGCTCTTATAGCAGATGTCATACCGGGATATGAATTATTCAGGGCTTACCCCTACATATTGCGCCCCCCATTCTTTATATTACGCGTATCGTGTTGGACTAAATGAGTGGGATAGTATTTACCGAACGGGGAACGCCGCCACCCCTAAGAATTACCCTTGTTAATTTGGGTCATAACTTAATGATTCGTGAAGTTCTCATTACGTAGAACGTTTATCTATGCTTTTTGTATGACGCCTCAAATTGATTTTCTGATGCAAGCATAGAATAAACTCAATCAGATTTATTAAATTTGTACAGGAAGAGCATAATTATCTATGATTATTTTTAAATAAAATAGATACGTTTTGCGGAATTTTCTGAAATGATAAGTATGCATTATTTTGGTCTTTTCGATATACTTATAAGAGTTTCTGAACGTTTCAGGCGTTTCAAATATCATCGTCCTACTTTTAAAATCTCTCGTGCAGGATATTTATATGATGGCGTATAAAATCAGTTGTTGATAACCCTCTAACGAGTAAGAGAAGAATAGTAACTCAGTATTAAATTTTCAAGATATTGAAGAATGACGAAATTAGTTACTTAGCAACATTTTAGTGAATTCTTAACGCACTTGCTTGTTGTGTACCTAAATAGATTAAAATAAATGAGAAATCCAGCTATTACAGAAACGTATTGTTATCAAATTTTTTCACCAGAATTTCCAAATTTTTTATTAATGACTATTGATAAAATTAATATTAAAAGTCGATTATCACATAATTCTATGTATATTTAGCCGGATATTTTATTAATTATACTAATTAAGGGTCTTGAGAAATCAACTTTTGCGATACTATCTTGAAGAACTAGATCCAAAAGCTTATTTTCTATTTTGCTCTTAAAAGATTCCTCAGCAATGTGCCACCGAGTTTCTGTGCTATTACTTAACCCTGTACCACTACAAACTTTAGAATATACTTCAAAGGAAATATACTTTTCCAGAACCCTAATAATTGTTTATGTTGCTCATATTTTAAAAAATAGTTTTTTTGCGGTGGCTAGAATGTAGCTCTATGTATAACCGGTGAGCCAAAGAAACACATTTTTCTTTTTTAGAGATATAATTTTTGAGGAATTAGACGAGAGTGGCGCCCTTGGACTATAGCAAGGCAGAATTTTAGCAAAATCATAGAGAAAGTAGAACACAGAGAAAAAATGAATATTGCAAGTTAAAAACGATATTATCATGGATCGCGCAGAGGCTGTTGTCGACAGGAAAATTGAGAGGCGGGCAAATAATAGGCAAAAGAAAACACATAATATGGCACCGGGAAGAACCGGACAAACAGGGCGAAAAGGGAAAAGGATTTAGTAGAATATTAAGAAACAACGTACTACCCTTTGAACCGATAAGTGAACGAATATGCAAACAACGTTAAAAAAGAAAATCTTATATCTTTTAATGTTTATTATTCTTAAATACTCTACTCCTAGTGATGTTATTTTTCCTTCATATTAATACTGTATCTGTCACGTTTTACTCCATATCTCAGGATTGCAATTACCTATGTTGTTGTATACTTAGGTTTTTAGTTCTCCTTTGCTAACTATGCTGTTTAATGAACAGTATAATTATATTGTCTTCTTTGATTTATTTATTTAGAAATGCGCGGGCTGCCCCTTATTACAACGACCACCAGACGGCGCTATTGAGATGTGTCATTAGTATTTTCGTAAAATTTGACATTTGTTATTGTGAAAACAGTGGCAGCTTAGAACTTGACCGAGTAGTTTGCTGACAGTGAGCGTTTAAAAAAAGCTATTACTCGCGAAGGTTTTTGTTGGATGATTTTTCACGATTTTAGTAAACGCCTAATTCAACAACAATGCATAGAATCGCTTCGTATCGGTGAATGATTCAATTCCTTCTTATCATTGATAGGAATAATATTTATGTTTACCTTTATTTATTTGTAGTGGTTTTAAACCGTATAGTCTAGCAGCTTGGTAGCAATTTCAGTTAAAAAAATTATTTGCAATCGTGGTTGGATTTGGCAACTATTAATGTTTAGCGGAATTTACCGTTCTTATTATCATTTTGAAAAATATGTTCTTTGTAATGTGTCTTAAAACTTTTTTTAGGTTCTAGGCATCTTTCGGCCTTATCACACGAAACATTTTTTCTTGGTTTTGATAAACTAAGGATAGCCTTCGCAAGTAGTACGAGGGGAGCCTTTTAAGTTTTTAGAAACGACCACTAGGTGGCGCTATTGAGATGTGTCATTTACTATTTTCGTAAAATTTGACATTTTTTATTGTGAAAACAGTGGCAGCTTAGAAATTGACCGAGTAGCTTGTTTACAGCGAGCATTTAAAAAATTTTTTTTGAAAAACTTGAAATTTTAACGGAAGTTTCGCTGGATGGTTTTTTTACAATACTAGTTAAGGCCTAACTCAACAACAATGCATAGAATCGCTTCGTTCAACTTTTGGTAATGAAGCACCATCAGAAAAGACTGTTAGAATTGGTTTGCAGAATTTCGTCGTGGTCGTGCGTCCGTCAGCGATGAATTTGGTGTAAGTTGACCAAAATCTATTGTTATTCCAAAAAACATCGATGCTGTGCGCAACATGATTGAAGAAGATCGGCATGTGACATACGCATATCGAAGACTGCAGTGGTTTCGATTTTGTATGAACATTTAGCTGTGAAAAATATCTGTTCCCGATGGATTCCTCATAATTTGACCGAAGCTCAAAAAAAGGCTCGTGTTAATTGATGTAAGAAAATGCTCAAACAAGTCGACCGAGGAACTGCAAAATCCGTATACAACATCGTAACCGGTGACGAAACTTGAATATATTCATGTGAACCGGAAACTAAGCAACAATTCACTGTTTGGGTGTTCCAAGATGAACTGAATCCCACAAAAGTTGTTCGTTCACGAAGCTGAATGATGTACAACAATTTGCTTGCCAGAAGTCATCGACGAAATCAGGAAAAACAACCGAAAACGTTGCATCATTCTTCATCATGACAATGCCAGCTCTCACACAGCACGTCAAACCATTGATTATTTGCAGGAGAAAAACATCGAATTAATGTCTCAATGCCCGTATTCATCTGATTTATCGCCTAACGATTTCTTTGTATTCCCGAATGTCAAACAAAAAATGCGTGGACAGCGTTTTTCATCACCTCAAGAAGCTGTTGATACCAATTCAGAGTGGAAACAATGTTTCGAGAATTGGTTCGAACGCATGAAAGTGTATAAACCTTAAAGGCGAATATTTTGAAAAGCAACAAAACAAATTGTTCCAAAAAATTTTTTCTTTCTTAGTTTTTGTAAAAAGGGCTGCCCTCATATATATCCTCGTTCTTGTTGAAAAATAGCTACAGAAAGCAATTCTTTCTCCATTATATGCTGTCTGATTCCCAACTTAGGGCTTCTTGCGGTCTTCCTGTTATTTGCAATGATTTTCTTTGCTGTACAGGTATTTCTAATTCTATTTCCTCACTTGCATCTTCTCATTTGGTTGTCATAGTTTGTACTTTTCTGTTTGAGTCGCCTGTATCTTCATCACATAACAACTGATCTTAATGTTAATTACCCAATTTTCATCTTAGGAACACTTCTTATTTTATCTATTGTATCTACATAAACTACATATGGTACCGGAACCCACCCTATCTTCCTGCTTCACCCCTTTATTCAAATTTAACTCTTCTAATTCAAGATCTTCGTAGATTCTCTTAATAATTTCCTACAATTTTCCCAATAGACCCCAACTTCGTATTGTTGCCTACACTTTCTTCCTCGAAATACTGTCAAACACTGTTACATTCCGTAATGAATAAGTATGTATGTGTATATTAACCTACTCTAAATACTACTTGCTCTATTTATTCTGCTCCTCTTCTCAGCATATCCTTGGTTATTTCACTGGAAATCTAGACACCTGGTACTTTGTCATTTCCGTAATATATTGTCTTTCCTTTTTTCATATCCAGGCTAGGTATATTTTGTTTAAAGATTCACAATTTTCCTATTAAGAAGCCCGAGTAGCGCAGTCGTAAGGGGGCTAGGCTTGCAATGCGAAGTCCTCGGTTCGAACTTTTTGATAGGCAGAAATTTTTCTGTAATTCCTAAGGTAGGTATTGAGCTCGGTAATCCATTCGACGTTAGGAGGCAATTAACGGCGCTTCTCCTAACCACTGGTTGACCAGGAGAAGTAACAAGGCCACACACAACATCATACACACAATTAACACAAATAGTAAAAATGGATAGCGCGAATGTTATTAAGGGAAGAGAGAGGAGTGTGATGCAAGTCCAAATGGGATCCATCACTTTCAATTAATCCCGAATGTATGAATGGCAACCTCGACACCGTAAGGTAAAAGAGGAATTGATAAAGAATACACATGAATTTGCATCAAAGTACGATGATTTAATCATCATAAGAATAGAAGACGACGTAGAGTAGTTAATAGATGTTAAATTCAAGTATTGCAAACTGTTATTATTATATACTTTATCCTTCAGTACTTCTTCTAAAGTTTCATTAATGGTAATCCTTTAATGACAAGTCAGCTGGTACCCGTTCCTCATTGCCATAATCCTAAAATTGCACCCTTCGTTTTTGCCAACCATTAAGGGTGCAGCTACAGGGTAAAATTACCTACTGAAAGCAATCAACTTGAATTTTTTATCCTTTATACAAAGTTTGCCTAAGTTGATACATGTTCATCCCAAATCAATTCTAAATCGTTTCCTGAAAACACAATATTTTGTGAAATTATGTCTGTGTTTGCTGGGAAAATTACAGTGAAAGTATTTGATTACTCAGTCGGACACGAAAGGGAGTAAGTGTTATCACTTGCCTATCACGAATTCTGGAAAATACAAACTTGCCAACAAATACAGAATTTTTGATTTCTCGTGCGTGCTTGTAATGTACTTTGTAAATAAAGTTGAAAAAAGGATTTAAGGGGGGCGCAGATCCAACTTTCTATACTTTTTTGTGCTATATAATTTTTTTATGGATGGCTACATGTTTTCGTGTTCTAGAAATAACGCATTCTTTATAATACCGAGCGATATTTGGTCAAACACACAAAACCAAAAACAATCTCCAGTATTTGCAGTCACAGCAGCAAACAGTGCGAGTATACACCATACACGCACAAGCTATTCACAATATTTGTATTTATTTACCATCGATCATAATCTTTTTGAGCAGCGTGGCTCACGGAAGAAGGGTAAACAATGGAGACTTCCGGTTCAGTATTCTTTATACAAAGTATTTATGAAAATGTCATATGCGGACGCCTAATCACGTGACTTGCACCCTTGTTTGCTTTAAATGTCTCATTTTACAGTTTTTTTCGCAATATTTATTTATAATGGACGTTTAAAAATATAAAGACGGGATGCCTTGTAATAAGAAACTACATGATTACAAAATATGGTTAAGTTGATTAATTTAAATAATAATTTTTGTAAATGTGTACTACCAATTAAATTTTTAGTACATACATTTAACTTAAGTTTGTAATTGCAATAAGTGCATCTTTGCAGAAGTTTTTTTTTAATTTTAAGCAACAGGGAACTGTTAAAAAAATAAAAAAAATAGTGCTTTAGAATTTATTTAACATGATCATTAAAAAATCACAGAAAATTCCAGCAAGTTATTTTTAGATATTCCGCTACACAATTTCGCTATTTTATTTTTCCAAGATTGAGCTATGTTGACAGTTCCCTTTGTAAGCCGAAACTGCCGAATATTGTTTTGTTCGCGCCTGTCCCTGGACGCTTTCTGCGAATTCACGTGCCGAAATTGTTCTGGAATATTTCGTGATATATCCTAATATGTTGCAAGATTTTTGGGGGAGATGCAGATTCACTGCGCGTTAGCTCTTCAGTTGGCATTAGATCTTCGCCAGACTCCCGTTTTCGAAATTCCATCAATAGGGGGGCCGTAAATAAATTGATTGCAGCAAGGGGCGGCTTGGGGTTTTTCGATGGGTAGGGAGATATGGCCAACGATTTTAGAACGTTAGAATTACGGTAGTAGATAAAGACCTATACATCCCAATTTACACTAGTGATATGTTTAAACGTTTATTAACATACAGTGTTACAAATATTAGCTTAAACTTAAGTTTTATTAAAAATACATGCGAAATAAAAAAATACCAGGTTAGCCATCTCCCCCATAGAAGTATGGGACAGATGACCAATAAAGTTTGTGAGGAAAATATATTAAAAACACTACATTATAACAGATATTTCGAAAGTCGTTTGTATTATTTTTTCTTTGCAATATATTTTCCACATTTTTGACACAAATGTTCATATGTCGTACAATTTTCATGTAACCAGAGTGAGCAATTAACTCATTGAATCCAGTCTTCTTTTTTAGCAGTTTTTTGGTAATCCTCCCCACAACCAACACATTCGTTTTCATCAAACTCATAATCATCAATATCATCACTATCTACTTCAGAATATGATTCGGAGCTCGAGCTGACATCTTTTTTTGCTCGTTTTTTCTTCAATTTGCTATTGTTTGCCTTTTGTTCGTTACTTTTTGGCCCTGCACTTTTCCTCTTTTCCTTTTCACCTTTCTTCTTTTCCTTTTCACCTTTCTTCTTTTCCTTTTCACGCTTCTGCTTTTCTTTTTCAATTTTTTGTGCAATCTTGTCTTTCTCTTTGGCGATGTTGTCTGGAGATGTTAAAACGGAACCCAAATTTTTAATTCGTTTCCGAACGCTTTGAGGAATCCCAGGAATTGGAGATATTTGCTCTAACAATTTTCCTGGTGTGAGGTCTACACCTGATGTACCTGGTTCAGGCGTAGTTTCTCGCAGAACTTGAGCAGTCGCAACAGCGGATGTAGTGGGTTCTGGAGTAACTTCTTCAGAGACAACTGGAATACTGTCTTGATTAGTCGCAGGTGCTTGCGGGTTTACTGGTTGATTTCTATGCGGTATTATTGCGTCTGAAATAGCAAAAGCGTAGTCAGGTATACAGTTAGGGTTGAACGGGAAAATGCCTGTTGCGCTGAATCCAAAAATGGCATTGGATGGTATCGCAGATTTTCCCCAACATTC
>JABXWE010021263.1:0-34674 GCA_014611495.1 Limonius californicus | reverse complement strand
TTTTGCCTATTAGTTTTCTGTACAGCACTATCTTGGACATTCTCTCCCCTTGCAGTCTTTCTACATGTCCTAGCCATCTGATTCTTTGTGATTTACTGTATACAGATATTCTAAGTTCTTTGTATAATTCTTCTACTTCCTTATTTGTTTTTCTTTTCCAATCTTCTTCTGTTCTTGTCCCACCATAGATAGCTCTCAGTATCTTTTTCTCCCATCTAGATATCGGTATACTCGTGAATAATGTTTCTGCTTGAGAATCATATCCAAAAAATTTTAATTGTCAGTTCTCATTTCTTGAGAAATTATATTTCTACAGAAATATTAGAAAATAATATCGATTTTTTTATTTCAGGAGTCCAATAAAATGAATATACAGTTCAGCCCAAAAGATTAATATTCTATAAAATTTTCCGAGAGATTTAGTAATAATAATGTTCTAGAAGATATTTAAAAAGTTTTAACTCTTTAAAATGAAGAACTATATCTAAAAAATAGTTGAGTTAACGGTAGAAGAAAACCTACATGATTGACGTGATAACCCAAACTAAGAAAAATTTCGAACATTGACAAAATAATTTTATGTTTTTGAGTTAAGGGGCCCCTGAAGTAACTTAAAATAAGGTAAAATTAGCATTTTCTATAGTCATCGTAGCCAGTGCTGGGTAAGATACTTTTTTTTTGTATCTAGATCCAGATACAGGTACTTCTAAAAAAGTGTATCTAGTTACAGATACAAGATACATTTTACTACATGTATCTAGATACAGATACAAGATACTTTAAAATGTATCTAGATCCTTCTCAGATACAAATTAGATACCTACTTTAAAAAAGTACACTTCCAGAAATGGGACCGCGCATAAACCATTATAATATTATTTTTAAAGAAAATCTGACGGAATTTAGGGTTGTTAACAAATCGATAATAATAATAATAAGACACAAAATAATTACTAGAGAACATTTTATTGGGATAGCCATCCAGTATCGCTGGCAATTCCAAAAAAGCACTTTCGTTATCATTCATTCTTCTAATTGTAGCACAAGAATTGATTCTGTACTTGTCCACTACTTTTATTTATACTGAGAAAACTTCAAGTTTTGTCAAGACTTTAGATAAGCCTACCGCTCGGTTATTACTTATGAGATTTGCTTGGAAATTTCCAATATCGAAAACAGCAAGGGCGGTTATTGTAATTTGTATAGCCACAATAGGTAAATGTATACTTAAAATCTTAAGCTTCTTACAGTTCTTATCTCCTCAAAATGGGGATGTTTGAATGTTTATTACCATTACCTATCTTAAGACGTATTTGGGGTTTTCTGCTAAAAGTAAACCCTAAAATTTAAATGTCCAAAAATGTCCTAAATTTTAAATTGAAGAAATGTTTTAATAAAATTCGAAAACTACATAAAATAAATTATAATTCTTGAATGTATCTAGGATCTTTTATTGTTTAATGAAAAAGATACCGCTTAATAGGATCTAGATACAGATACAAGATACAATTTTATAAACGTATCTAGATACAGATACTAGATACTTGAATAGTATCTAGATCCAGTATCTAGATACATGTATCTAGATACTACCCAACACTGATCGTAGCTACCTACAGTAATAGGTGACCTTCTATCTTTCGGTCTTTTTTTAGATAGTAGACATCATATACAAGATTCAAAATTATCAATAAATTCATAGGAACTTATGATAAAAATTACCAAAGAAAGTGCAAAAATACGGTAAAACCAATGTACGTTTATGATACCAGGCTTGTTAACTGAAACCCATCTTTGATCAACTTAGTCTTGAAAACAAATTCAATAATTCAAATGACGTTCGTTAATGTTAGTAGTGTTTGTAAGCAACACATTAATAAGTTTCTGGCGTTTGAAATTGATTCTTACTTAACTGAATACTTCGATTTTGAAATGGCGTTTGTTGTTGGAAATCCGTCTACAATTTTTATGCGCTGAGGGTGTGCAGCCATTGCAGATTCATATGCGAATGCAAGCAGTGTATGGAAATGCATGTATTTCGTACCCAACGGTGAAGGAATGGTGCTGAAAATTTAAGAATGGAAAAGAGGAGACTATGGATGAGCCGCGAACAGCTGCACGGTGTACTGCATTAACAGAAAACAATGTGGCATGTTGTCACGCCTATTTTAATTTTTGAAAAATAATTTGATGAAGTGTAGAAACACTCTCGATGCTACGCTACTGCTCAAATGAATAACTTGACAATGTTAGTATCCCGGAAAACCCAATCGAAGAAGGAGTGGATTCTAAACAAATAAATAATAGGCGCCACCGACTTATAATTTACTAGCATCGTCCGAGGTGTAAGATGGGAAGTCGGACCCTCCAGATGGCTAATCATCTACCTTATCTCTCGTATCTCTCCTTAGGAAAACTTAGTTCTTTATAATCGTCGATAAAGAAAAGACAAGTTGCAACTAACTTCGTTTAATTTCTAATTAACACAACCCCACAAGTATAATAAAAAAAAACCAGTCCCAATTTTACGTAATAAAGAAATAAATAAAATTACTTTCGGGCGAAACTCAAACAACTGAAGGACTATGATTGCCCTTATCGGATCATCATAATAGTATGGTTCTAGCGCAAAATCACGTTACGAGAGGCCTCCCCGAAACGAAATCCTGCGTGGTCATAACCGACCATAAATAGAAAAAATCAACCTGAAAACACATGCAAACGCAATGCCGTCCCAATATCGGAGCACCCTATACATAAACACGTAAAATTGTTCCCCAATACAATAATTTTGATGATATAATAATAATTAAGGTCTATATATACTTAATTATTCCCCAACATTACAAATCCCGGTCACAATCAAGTTAAGGAAATGGTTTATATGTGAAAATAATGCGATCATAAATAACAAAAGTCACGTCCTCAAAAATATTAACGTGAAATAATATTAAATTCACTTCCTTGTCGCAAGTGTAACGCCTATCTCTGCGAGCAGGTTTCAACGTGGTTATCACCAGAGCCAGCGTTTGGATCGGTCATGGAAAAACCCATCCCCAACGTTCTCGGCGATGTTTCCGTGTTTAGTTGACCTTATCAACGGAGTTCGCAACTGAGCGTATCTTGCCTGAATTAAATTACAGCGAATATTAGAATTGAAGTTTGGAAAAATTTAAGACTGAACAATCTTTATATTAATAAATAACTCACCAGTCGATGGAAAACTGGGCACAAAAAAAATCTGTTTGACCGGAATAATCTCTATATTTGAATACTAATTCCTGGAGTTTTTTGACTTCCTCTAAACTAGGACCCAACTCCTGTGCCCTGAAGTTTTAAATCGGAAAACTAATTTCCAAATCGATAACGATTTACCACAATTTTCACTCACTTAGCACGTATATGTCCGACCAACCGTCAATACCCAAGTCCTCGTTCCTGGACTTGTCATTCTAAAATTTTTCGGTTTTCCCCTCAATTTTCCGAAACTCAAAAACTATGCGCATAACTCGACCGTGTCTTTCGAAATGTAAAATGCAAAACGGGTTGCTTTCAACCAGGCGCGGAATTCGTTACAATGTATGGAAGGCCTTATTATAGCAAATCGTCGAATTTCAATTAGTGAAATTTCTGAAATTGTTGGTGCAAGTGTAGGATTTGTCCCTAGTATTGTTTGTAATCTGGGTTACAGCAAAATTTGTTCGCAATGGATTCCTCGTCTCTTGTATAATGAACAAAAATGCTTGCGAATGGGCTTATCTCTGCAACACCTCACCGACTGTAAGCAAAATGGTGGATGACTTTCTTCTGTCTATAGTTGCTGCTGGTGAAACTTTGTGCCATTACTACGAGTCATCCAGCAGGTTATCGTGTATGCAGTGGAAACATTCAAGTTCACCACCACCGAAGAAGTTTAAAACACAACCATGCAGGCGAGGTGATGTTAACATTTTTTTTTCGACCATGAAAGATCCTTGTTAATAGAGTTTAAGGGACCTGGAGTAAATGTCAATGCAAATCTGTACAATGAAACTTTGAACAAGCTTCATCAAGCAATAAGACGGAAACGTCCAGGAAAACTTACGCGTGGGGTCATTTTGCTGCACGACAATGCTAGGGCTCATGTTGCTAATGCGGTACAAGAAATTGGAAGTGTGTTGTATGTTCCAACGGCAATATTACAGAAGCTTAACGAAACGAAAGCCTGAGTAGATTTTGATAAAGATGTAACTCGCATTTTTGAAATTAGATACATTTTGGTAACTCAAACTTGCTGGTGCTTGTTTTGGCAAACAATACAAAGTCATATCTAGAGTATTTTGAAAAACACATCTTTATTAAAATTGTTATATTAACACATATCGTGTTTTGAAAAAAACTAGGATAACATTTTAGGATGAAAGTGGTTCAGTTGTCTGGTAGGAAACCATAACACACACAGTTCGTTTCGCTTGTGTGCTGTAGTTTCACCGCACATCTTGCTTCCTTAAAACCGCACAAGAATTTAATACTGTCTAGGAACGAATATTTTCTCCCTTTGTAACATGAATAGTTAAAGTGTGCGATGGGCACAGCGCACGTATTATCTCATTCGCACTCGCATTGTTAATGGCTTGATAAGTATATAAGTACAAGATCATTTACAAGCATTTAATATACGTTTGCAGATGATCCCACACACTTAACAAATACGTATGATGAGTTAATCAGACAATTGAGATTGAATCAGAAATAAACAAGAATAAGACGAAGATACTGCCAATAGGCCGGATTAATATCAATAGAAATAACGAGAGAGAGATTAGTAATATTGAAGTGGTTAATAAATGTGTTTACCTTAAAAATAGCAAAGGGCGCTATGGTTAAGTTCAAAAATTGGAAATCTTGACTTCGCTTTGGCACCCAAAGTTAAACTTTGGGAGGACTTACGTGTTTGTACGCTTCCGAATGCTGAAAAGTTAAGCACACGTACGTATAGATGCTTTTGAGATGTGTTGTTGACGAAATGCTGAAAAAATTTTGAATTGTCTGAAGAACACATATATCTGTTACAGATTTGAAGTAAATAAATAATAAAAAAGAGTGTAAACGCTGTAATAAATGAAAGAATAGCTAATAGTTAGGACACGTTGTACTAAACAATGATTTCAGCTTCTAACAATTCAAGAAAAGATAAAAGATAGCAGAGATAGAAGCAGTTCCCCAAAAAGGTATAAGACTCAAACAATAAAAACCATCGTACTTCATATACACACGCGCCGATTTTAAAACAATTAAATTATTTATTGCACATGACGGGGAACCGCCATGAATACCTTTTATGTATCTGGGCCGCCTAATTCTCGAAGGTTCCTGCTCCTTCTGGCCGTTGCCGTGTCGGCGGCGCGATACTTAGATCAATCTTTTGTATACAGTTCAAACGATGCTAGCCCGCCGCCGCCGAAGGAGTACCAGCTGTAGTTGTGTTGGCGGCATGGGTCCCAACGTTTGCATGTCAGTTTCTAGGAATTTTTAAATTTACGGAAGGTCTGACATGATGGCTATAAATTGTGTCATTGACGGCCCTTTGTTTCCGCCTTGCAAAGCTGCAGAACTTTTAAGTGACACGTGCAAGCGTTGTGGACATGTGGGGACCACACGTAGCCCGAGCGACGTCACATACCCCACTTATTTGAAGTGAATTTAAGTTTAAGGTTGATTTTTCAGTAAGAGAGTACGTTTTTGAAGTCCAAGATATAAGGACATAAATGTAAATTTAATTTATGTACCTGTTTTTATATAAATATATTTTGGCTTCTGTATCTCATTTATATTATTACATCCGATAAGAGAAAACATAAAAGACTTATAATTTTAAAGTGCTTCGACGAATTATTTGGATATCATTTAATTCAACAAGTTGTGTACTAACAATACCAAAGGATACCGCGACGCCCGTCGCGTCGCCCAAAAAGCGCTGTAGTCTGTAGTCTGAGGAGAAGGCTCGCAAGCCGCAGACCATGGCTTTGCGGGCTGCATGCGGCCCACGGGCTGTGCCTTGTCCACCCTTTACTTGACCATTGCGTGAGAATGGCCGAGGATAGCGACATATGGGAAAATACAACGCGCAGAAACCCATATCAAGATGTTCGGAACGAACGAACTACTAAGACGAAGAGCAAAGTTTAAAAACAGTTCTGCTAGGCTTCCATGGGTGTGCAGCGCACACCTAGTACACTCTGAATATTCACCCATGTTGAGAATTAACCCTTTGGCATTCTAATCCCACGGTCGTCAAAGCCGGATTAGGGAAATATTTGTAGTGGGTTACAGAACCCGGCTTTCGAATTCAGTACAGCTTAGGTGTCTAAGTTGCGAACGTTTCAAAACGTTTGCTTTAAAGTTAGTTTGGCAGAGCACTATTCATAGGATTCACTAGAATGTACATATAATACTTGCAAGAACAGTAAGCAGACTGATATAATTGCAAATGAAAAGTAGTATTAAAATGCGCTTCTGTATCGTTTCAACGCCTTATAAAGGTGGCAGGTGCAAAAACTAATAAAAGATCTTAGCAAAACGAATGAAAAAGATTTTTGGAATATTAATTAATTCTATAGATAAGGGTTTCAGGAACCATTTTGTTAAAGAAGTTATAAACAACGTAGAAAAGCATTAACGGATATAATTAACATATCTACATATTATGTCAACGTTGATTCACAAGCCTTAAAGGTGTTTATTAGATTTTTTTGTTATTAAACTTCAAAAGTAAGTTTCGTAGATACTAAGGTGAAAGAACTAGAAATATTATAACCTAATTGTAAAATTAAAAAATTGATAAATATTGCTTGTTTCTATCCCTGGAAATTCATAATTCATTAACTGAAAAGTAAATACGATGTTATGAATAATGCAAACAAGTTTTCAAGCAAAAATTACAAATTAATAAATTGTTTTTGTACTCTCAAGAATAAACAAAGCAATTTAAAGTCCTGAGCGAGACGAAGGGAAAACTTCCTTGAAATATTCCTGAAAATTAATACTTACTTACCACAATAAAACTCTAGACAAGAGTTTATAGAATCCTTTGTTAAAAAAGTTTAACAAGGGGTTGAAAAACATCATTGGGTATAATAATAAAAACATTGTGTCGGCGTTAATACGGATGCCTTAAAGGTGTTTATTGAAACACATTTGTTATTAAACAATAAGTTTTGTAAAGAATTAGATGCAAATACTAGGGAGTTCATAAAATAAATTAGAAACCATACAAAAGTATTATTTATTTTTTGTATCAGTTGAAATTCATAATTTAGTAAATACAGGCTAATAGACAATTTAAACTTTTTTTATATTAAGCAATTCAAAGTCAATAAATAACCTATTGCAATTATTATTAACATTATAGTTACTTCAATTGGAGATAGTTCTATGACAACATTTTTAAGTTAAACCTTGATGTTCTCAGTTAACATATAACAAGTTTTTAATTTATAAATTTATCCCAATCTGCCAATTTGGTAGGATTAATTTCAATATTTTTTTAATGAAAGCTTAGATATTAGCCAAGTTTTCTAAAGTTCCAAATATTATGGTCTTTAAAATTATTCTGGTTTAAGAGAATCCTAAAGTGACTTGGAAACCAAAACTATTTACATTAACAAACCATTATATTTGTTTCCATGTCTTTTCTGGGTTTTAGGGCCATCTACCTCAACGCAGGCAAGCGAACTGCAGCCAATGTAAACAGCAATACGTATAATATGCAATAGAATAAATTGGTAACAGAGTCTTGGCATTGTTCTGTTTGTAAGAAAATTAGATATATCTTGACATTGGCTTTGTTGCATTATGAGTGTGATCACGATAATTTTCAAAAGAAATAAATTGTTGAAAAAATTCTAAAATATTTTAATGAAGGAGTTTCTACTCCAAAACCTCGGCCCTGCATCCACCACTGCTGCGATAATACAATCGATTTGTTGTTTAAAATAATAACGAAATAATAAATATAAGACTGGTTTCAGTGAATTAACAGCATTTATTTTAACTTTCTTTGGTTTTGAAATCAAAACACAATGTACATAATCAGTTACAAAATAAAATAGAACAAATTAAAAATCACATAACACATTTTGATGTCTATACATGGTCAGTATCACTAAATTTACGTAATACACATTTTTTTGATTCTTACTTCTTAAAAATAACACATTTATTTAATGTTTAGGCATAAATTTAGAATTTTATTTACAATATATTACTCCTCAATTGAAATACTGCGTTTTATCTAGATTTGAACACACAACTCTAAATGTTACATAGGTATTTTTTGCAATCCTTTATGGTATTCGCTAAGATTAACTAGATTTTGTTTAATAACTTTTTAAATCCAAAAGAATATAGATCTTCCTTTTTACGTTTTTTAGTTATTATGTAGACTAGTTAAAAAATAAGGAATCCTTAGAATCTGTCAGTAATATATGTACAGTTTAGTAAATTTTAACACTTTTTAAAAACATTTATGATAAAAAGCGCATGGTACTAAAACTAAAAACAGCACATACAATACTTTGCATACGTAACAAATTTAAATTTCATACAGTTACAAACATTTGTATAAAATATACGTTTATAAATGAACTAAAATCTTTTAAATTATATAACCGCGACTTCAATAACTGCATTAAATTATCACAAAGTCTATAACTAGAAGAAATATACGTCTCAATCTCGATCTTCCAGTAGCATTTGGAAACAATCAGCCTAGTTTTTCCAAAGTGTTACGCTTTACATAGTGTCACAATAAACATTTTGATAAATAGCAAATACATTATTTGATAAATGCTCTCGCTTAGAATATCTCTTGTACTATTATGGTTCAATTCTCAGCATTGCTTTTTGTACAGTCTTGATTTGATTTACATCTTGATACTACGATACATACTGGACCTCTAACAATACGTAGTAAATCTATTATTTCGCTTGTACTCATGCTCTCCACGGATTCGTCGTTCACCTGTAACAGAAAGTTATGTAATAATCATTAACATTTATGTGAGTAACTGCACTCGGCCAACAGGAATGTGTTAACAATCATTAATTAGATTGTTGTAGGGTTAAATAGAGTGTAAAAATTATTACAGTTGAATGAACGGCTTGGTTTCTGGAGAGAAATAACATTTACAGTAAAAAGCTATAAAAATGCTAATGATAGATATAAGTGTATATCTCAAACCGTTTTTACTCACATTTGATTAGAATCAAATGATTCGTTTGAGTTTTGATTGTATCTTAGTTCGACTTTTAAAGAACTTTAAAGATATTTTTAATTTTGATAATTAATGTAACTTAGGCGTCGTCATTGGGGCACAGCCACCTGGGCGTCGTAAAAGTGGGCGCTGGGGAATTTAGGCATAATAATAAATGAGCCCCTAAACATAATACTAAAATATTAATTACAAACAGATCGATTATGTCCTATTTGAATCGTTTTAAGGCAGTGTTATTTCCATAAACCGAGCATACAACACGAGAAAGATAACAGGACTAATTCTATGGAAAATTTATTAATTTGTATTTGCCCACTATTCAATTTGTATATCTGAAACAGTAGATTGAACGAAAGTAATCATATTAATAAGCAATTTAACCAGCGCATACTAAAATTTATGTCAAAAAAGTCGTAGATTTTGAGTATTTATAGGTATAGATTTAATCAGATATAATTTTTAAATGTTTTAATATATAGAACCCAATTATAATCAGTTAATATACAGAGATTCGTCAATAGTTGTTCTTGCGACCATTTTCCCCAGCGCCGACTTTTACAGCACCTATTTCTTTTTTAAATTTTACTATATTTATTATTCCTATACATTTTCAAAGGTAATCAGGATATTGTTTACATTGAATCTTCCTCAATAGCATGCCATGTAGTTATCTGCCACTTATATACCGTATGAGAAAATGTGAATGTCAAAGTAAATCAATCTCTTTTTCTTTTTCCTCTCTATACAGGCCAACGGATTGTTACAGCAATATAATTAGCAGATTCTGGGAACCCTCTTTACAGAAACGCCGGGTAACAGGCTGACCTATCCCGGCGAACAGACAATACTTTCTAAAACATGGTTTACGACTGCCAAAGGTGTTCGTATGACAACCGGGACCAACGGCTTTACGATATTCATTCGCCCATCTAATTTTTATTAAAAGTAATGTATACAATGTTTAAAAAGTAAGAACCTCACTGAATATGACAAATTGCGCAGAGAATATAAGCGACTTCTTAAAAACAAGAAAAGCAACTATGAGGAGAACACTAATACAAAAAAAATCAATGAAGCAGACAACAAACCTTGGGCCATCATTGCAGAAGTAAAACAGAAGGACAACCACAACTTAGGGACGAGTGGGAGGAGCACTTTAAAAACCTTTTTACATTACCAGACGTACCAATAGCAGGTAAATTAGAGCATACCGGAAGTGGTCAATTGTTACGTTCGTTTGATTTTGCCGCTTCTTACGGATTAAAGTCTTATTTTATTGGCCGTTCCGTAGCCGATTACTATCTTATTATTTCCCGAATACAATATGGTGTATCGTTTGTTTTGTTATCCTACAGAAATGCCGATGAATATTTTGTTTACGTGCTTGACCGTGAACGTTTGCTTGGAATTTCCTGCCCTTGAGGGAACCCTACGTGTTAATACTTTACTCCAGCTGCTGGATATTTGCGTTCGTTTTTTTAGGTAGTCGACTCAAGATCTCCTTTCGACCTGGTTGCTTGCTTAGACTTCGACGCCGACAATAAGTACTGCAGGGGCAGCTTGGGTTTCGATGGGTGGGCATGGCGTGAATTTTCGTATCGCTGTTATCACCGTGGGGTGATTGTGTCGGATATAGAAAAAATACGCTGGATTTAACCCTCGGAAGGAAATTCATTGCGAATTTGCTTATCGTTTTTGCGGATTGAAATCAAACGCCATTTCGTTCCTGACGGCAAAAACACTCGAAATTTCCCGTTTCCCGAAGAACTTCTTGGCGATTTCTGGCGCAATCGTGATCCAGCCTTCAGTGGCGGGGCTGCAATTTTTGTCTGCTTTTCAAGAACCTTAACACAACCCAAATTGTGCCTCTCTCTCGCTACTCCCTACCTGAAGAAAACTAAGGTAAAAATTGTTAATTGTGCTGCTGCGAAAACTTGTTCCGAAATTCATTTTACTGGTTTAAAGTGCTGAACCCTTTTCTCAATGCAACGCAAAGCGACCTTCAGTCGCCAATTGCTATCGTAAAGTGTAATTAATTTCTGTAAACTCGAACGTCACTGATTAGGCAGATCTGTGTGTTTAGTACCCAACCATTGTGTTCAACTACAATTATTACCTTTTTGATTGTATTTTTTTGTACTATGTGTGTTACCAATTTCAACCAATAGAGTTGTATTTGTCTTAAAATTCACCATATCTTTTATTTCTGTGCATTTTATTGTGCTTGCATTTATAAGCATTATCTACAGGAGGAGGCACAATAAAGGTGAGTTTGATCTCCCGTAAGCTGTTGGTTTCTCGGCCCTCTTACGAGAACCTGCATTCAGCTGTAACATGGAGGGTGGCGTCCATTAATTTCGACGTAACCTGTATACTACTATGTTAGATTTCCTTCCCTTAAGCGTTTTTCCTGAACCATCCCTACGCCTTTGAGTTAAGCCGAAAGCACTTCCATCTTTCCTGCTGCGGTCCGACGAAAAAGCTTGTTTGGCCCGTAACACAATAGTACAATCGGTCAATTACAGAGGATAAAATTTAAAGGGCGTCTACAGCCTTAAGAAACAAAAAGCAGCGGGCTTAGATATCATCACAAATGAGCAGATAGCAATAATATACCCAGTCTTAGCTAATGATGGTTCGATATCAATATAATTTTAAATACCTCCGAAATACCAAAGCCCCGGAAAACATCCAAAATTATGACATTCTACATAGGAAAAGGGAATCCGAGGGATTCAAACTCGTACTGAGGAATAGCACTGCTTGCAACCCAATTCAAATTATTCACAAAAATAATTAACAGAATACTTAATCATATAGAACATTCTTTACCACCAGAACAATTGGGATTTGGCAGAAGCAGAAGCTGGGAAAATGCAAAATGCTAATATTGCTGGACGTGATAAAAGAGGCCGTGTCAAAACCCAAGGGAAAACTACATGCAGCCTTCATAGACTTCCAGAAAGCTTTAGACACATGCAATTTAACATCAAGGGAAAAGCGTTCAATGTAGTATACGAAATTTCGAATACTAATTTTATCAAAGTTGACAATGGAAACGAACTCTCCAACACTGTTAGCCAACAACGAGGGATACTACAACGCGACTCACTGAGTCCCACTTTATTTTTAATATTCATACACGACTTACCGAAGTATATAAAAACTACTGGAACCAATTGTATAATGTCTGCAGACAACTTGAGACGACTTGGTCATATATTCACGTAATCTAAAAAAAACTCCAATCAAGTCTAAACCGTCTCAATTCTTGGTGTCATGAAAACAAAATAAATATTATTCCAGCGACAAGTAAAATAGTTAAGTTTAGAAAAGGGGGCAGATTGAGGGGAGATGATAAAGTTAACATTGGCACTAAAGAAATAGAGTTCGTTAATGAATACGACTATTTGGGGGTAAGACTTCAAACAACATTAACTCTAACTGAACACTTAACCTAAAAAGTAAAAAGATGGCCCAAATTGTAGGTTCCCTTAAATACCTCCAAAGGCTAAAACTTTACACAGCAATTAAAATATATAACAGAAAGATCTGGCTAGCAGTGATGTACAGTTTTAAACCATTATGTTCACTACTCACAGCACAACATCTACTAGAGATGGACAAGATAAAGGCATGATTTCTACAGAAAGTTTTGGGTCTCTCAAGAAATGCTTCGAACATCTTCGCATTTCACCTATCAGGCACACCAAGTATGGGAGAGGAAGTAATAAAAAAGTTTGAAGGAATCACTGCACAACCAATCAGAGAATACAGAGAGAAAAAAGAAGACAAGAACTTGAAATTTGTAATAGAGAATTACATAGATGGACCAGCGTTTATGACCATTACATGGAAAAACAGCAATCAAAAAATCACCACGTTGCAAGGACATCACCGCCGTCTTTGTAAAAATACCAGCTATCACGAACCAAATGAAGACTGCATATGCCATCTTTGTAATAGAACAGCCGAAGATAGACTCCACATAGTGAGCTGTGTGAAACGTGAACATAAATCACTAGTACAATTTATTAATGACTTAGGAGAACACCAATTAAGAAGTGTAGATATCTAATGTAAACTAAATTAAATTAAAGTATCAAGGGAATTGTGCATGTATTTCTGTATTTATGTATTATTTATTTATGTAGTATTTGTTATTCGTTAAACTGGACTAAATTGAAATATTCAATGTTATAGTTAAATACCCAATAGCTAAATATCATACTCTATTTATTATTTATGTATGTATGTATCTGCAACTGCTGTTGCGAAATAAAGAAGTTATATTAAAAATAATAAATTGAAAAATACAAGGCTAAAATGGCATCGTCGGGAATAAAACAAAGACAGAGAGAGATTGGTGTGTGGTGTGTGTGCGCGCAAGCGCGTGCGTGTGTTTATACTGTTATACTTGGAGATTACGTAGTTTAATTTCTAGATGAGCGTGGCCATTTTTGGTTATTTAATATCTTATTAGTGTGTGGTGGTAGCTTAGTTGGTAGAGCGCTAGCTTTCTGAGTAAAACATCGATTCTGGCTTGAGTTCGAAACCTAAGTAATACCACAGAATAATACATAAATGTTTTTATGTTTTCATTTATATATTATTCTGTGGTAATACTATGCAGATTTATCCAAATCTGCAACCCACCACACGCAATTTCCCAATCCGGCTTGTAACCGTGGGATCTTAATGCTAAAAACCTTCTCTGAAATTTCTGTCGTTCGAATTCGACGTTACACTATAGGTCCCCCGTGTTTCTACCTTAGTGCTGAGAAGCATCGCGTTGCAGACGTGGATGAAAATGCTGTCAATGATGATGAATATCTTCTTCCTGGATGAAATTGTGTGTCCTATTTTAGATAATTGTATTTCATCGTTTGTTCGTTATTAGCCTTTTCGTCTTACTGATGGACACGGACTTCTTATTTGCCACGTGCTTCTCCTCACCGCTAAGGATTATTTACCTATACATTAAACAATCTAAAAACTAGAATCCTAGTTTCGAGGCAACTTAGTGTTTGTCTGGTGTTCGCTATACACAGCCTCAATTGTAACATTTTCATATTTAGATTAACAAATTATTCCGGCGATTGCACATCATAATTTCAATTTTTAGTGGCATTTCCGAATCAACCGTAAATAGTAGTATTTTTAAATTTTAAAAAGAATTTTTCAAAACTGTACTTCTATCATACTTCTCAACTAGATATTGCAGAAAATCACAACTGCTATACAACAAACGGCCAGCAAACAATAAGCACAACTCAACACTAGTCATTTTTTGTTGGTGCTGCCAAGTAAGTCTGATAAAATGAGTTTGTCAGAAAAGTAGAACGTTCTACTTCCAGCAAGATGGAGTACTGGCACAAAATACCACCTGATATATTTTTGACAATAAATGGGCACCATTTAGTTACCGCTAAGATAACCACACCAAAGTGATTGTTTTCGAAAATCATGTGCAAATAATAATAAGCACCGTAGAAGGTATGTAACAGAAAATACAGCTCTTTTTTTTTTTATTTGAAATATTCGTTTTAAAACACTTTGGCAGCAATAGCAATACGAAATGACTCTCTTTTAGTTGTATTTATTGTTTATTCACGTGTTTTGCTCCAAAGTTAAAAAGTAGAGTGATTTTCGCTGCTTAATACGCATTATGTCGAACGTATTAGTATTTTAAAGAGCAAATTATTTCAAAAAAATATATAAGTTTCTATGAAAAATCAGAACTTACTATTTCCGGTTAGATTACCAGAAGTGCCATTAAAAATTGATACTGAAATATGAAATGGCTATAAAAATATGGAAACTCTTTTTATTTAATTTGCATTGTAACTATAAAAACAAAAAAGTTGGCAACACTTGAGAGGTTATGACGATATGAATATGAATTCAATACATTATCAACTCGATTGGATTTGTAAAATTGTAACTTGAGAAAAAGAATTTCGCAACCGAACGTTTTCGATAAATTAAAATGCGGGCGCAGAACACAGGCATTCTTCAAAAGAATAAAAATGTTTGACAAAATTTGGTATGCATCTGCGATACGCTCTGCGAAATCCAAATTTTATGGACAAATAAGAATATTGCTAGCGCAGTGTTTATATATTTTGTTTTTTATTTTAACTTTGCCAATTATAGGCGGTCGAGGTATGGTCCTGGAATTTGAAAGCTCATTTAGACTGACCTACGTAAAAAGTTAGACAGATCGGATTAAAGTCTATATAATAAAATAATAGTTCACATGAGGGCTGTAATTTCAGAATCAGCTGTTTATAAAAGGTAACAAATGCAGATTACTGGTTTTGATAGTGCGCCCCTGATATACATTTCGAAATGTTAAACAGAATTGCAGAAAATTTGGAAAAATTGGGAATTTAATGAGAAGGATTTGCCCACTATTTAATATTTTGGTATCTTGAAAAAATTCAGGTGATGATATTTTATTTGCAGAAATAGCTACGAATTAAACAAGGAGGTGGGAGGGAGTGTTTATAATCACATCATGTACCAGAGGACTTGCCTATCGTTAAAGAAACAGGCGGATATGCCATCAGTAAACAACAAGAAGAAGAAGAAGAAGAAGAAGAAGAATAAATTAAATGGTCTGATAAAATCTTTAGCTATCTCTCGTTTGTACTAAAGAAGGAAGAAATATCTAATTTTAAAACAAATGTGGCATAAAACCCAACTGACAGCTCAGCTGTAGTCCTAAGAGTCCACCGAATCAAAAAATATTATGGATTTTCAGTAAAAATTTGTTTTTAAAATGTTCATATCATTAACCATTTATTAGCAGTTTATATTAATGTTAAGATTTTTTACTTCAGGAGATACTTAAAGAAGTTTTCAAAGTTCAAAGTTTCTCAAGATTCCGAAAAATGCAAATAAAGTATTTACACAACGTTGTGTAAAAATTATGTACTTATTGCTATTGTCTTTGTTACCTAGTAACAAGGATTCTTAGGACAGTCTTCGTCCACGAGAAATATCCATCCAGATAGCGGAACTCCTTATCACTCTCTCTCTCGTAAGTTAACAGCAACTTTGGGTTGGGAGCAGCTAACGCAGTTCTAATCTAACCCTTTTGCAATGGTAAACGCAAAAAAGACGTGATCTTAGTGTAAAGAAAAAAAATAGCAGTGTAGAATAGATAAGTTGCTGTAAATAAGCAGCACAATTAAACATTCCGCTACAGGTTTTTGTAAAATTAAAAAGAAAGGTGTTGAAATAGAAGACGCTGCAAGGAAAAACGAGAAATTTAACACTAAAATAAATCGCACTGGGAAAGACGATCAAGTGGAATCTACATTGAAACTCTGGTTTGTTAATGTCCGTGATCATGACGTAGATGGGCAGTTGATGCGCCAGAAAGTGGAAGAAGTCACGAAAATGGAAGAGAACACTTTGCTGCAACGGAAGGATGGTTTCACCGTTTATTATTTTCAATATGTTATTGTTTTTAAAAACCTGGAGTACCTATGCGATGTGCACTGTATTACCTTATTTTTAACGTACATAGCGGAAAAACTATTTATTTTTAATAAACAACTGTTCATGATTAATAATTACTAAATTAATTTTCTACCCCTTTTTATAATAGATCGGCTTTCTAATTTAATCCAAGTTAGATACAGTGAAACAAATACATCAGCCATCAGCTACCAAAACATTGTAATTATTTCCTTATTTCTGCGAAGTACTGAATTTCAAAGAGGCGTTTGTCAGGTTCATCAACAAACTTACCGAATAGTTAATACAAGTTTTATTTTCCATCGAATTCTATAACTATTGTATTAACTATTTAGAAATAAAATTCTCAGTTTACCTTGTCCTTGGAAGGTTTAAGTGCATTCGAATCTGTCAATAGTTAGAAATTGTTCTACACTGCGAGTTGAGAATTGTGGGAATACGAGGAAGAGGAAATAAATGACCTGGATTTTTGAACACACTGGATGTACCACAGTGTCGAGTAGTCTATAAACCTTTACAATTTATTCTGAAAACAGCATTTCACGATAAAACAGTAAAAAGCATACTCGTTTTTTTGGTTTTCTGGTTATCACTAGGTGATGTCCTAGGCTTTATTGGGACTCGAGATTTTACACAAATCTAGTGTACTTGTTAAAATCAGTTTTTCATGGGTACGGATTTGAATGTTATAACTGTTCATAGGATATACAGTAGCGGATTAGCCATTAGGATTCACACATACAAAGAATTACAAAATTGTTTATCAGAAATTACTATGTAAAAGTGTAATCCGGCTTCACCTTTAAAGCAAAACAGTGAATTCAGTAACTTAGTTTAATGAAGTTGAAATGTGTAACTCAGCGTTGGAAATTTTCAGTCCTTATTCTATAACAAAAGAAATTGTAGAGGATAGGGTTTATATTTCTTCAAAACTTAAATCAGGTAAAATGCTGACCCTTTTTTTAGGAAACATATATTTCTTCCAATAGCTCACAATACTGTTAAATAATATTGGTGTTGGCAGATTTTATTGCTTTACAGATATCTTGACAACGTCTAGAATTTCAGCAAAACGAGAGCCCACTTTTTGTAAAAATTGCCTATAAACTCGAGAGGGTTATTTATCGCAATTTTTCTTTGAACTTATTTGTCACACATTTTTGTGATGGCCAACACACACTGGTGTGATAGACTATATAAAATGGCTTGGCAATATTTCAACGATTTGTTTCAATAAAAAGCTTGACATTTGCAAGCTTTTTTGCAGTTGTCAATCACCACTAATTTTACATTTTTAAGAAATTCATGTTCTAGAAGAACTCAAAGTTGTGCATTTGACAAGCAGTTCGATAGATCTAAATAAGTTTTAAAATTTTTATGATTCTGGCTGTACTAAAGATAGTCTTGTAATTTAAAACAGTAGACGAGATACACAAAGACTATTTGTTAATTTCTCGATATGAAATGCAGCTCACGTTCGTAGGTCTGTAATTATTACCCCAAGGAAAGCGTACGAACATTCGTAAAATATCAGTTATTCTGTCTAGTAGTTTCTTGAATAAGAGCACGTACGTGTGGTAATTTAAAATTTAATACATGGACTATCGTGATGTAAGGACTTATTATGCAAGAAGGTATACTGGATACGGAGATTCATAGCCATGTCAAATATATTTAGGGTAATTTGCTTCTTCATTTTCTACTGTCTCTTAACGTTAACGCCTTTCGAAGTGAATGTCCCAAAAGTGTAACAATACTAGAAATTATTGTAAAAATAAAACGATATGGTTTACAGGATCACGGATTAAAGGTTTCTGAAAATTGTAAGTCTGTAAGGCATTATATATTAACAGAATTACGTGCGAAAAGCTATACTACTAACAACTGATCGCAAACGAAATGGGATGCAAACTTCTGAACAGAGTTTCGACCGTTTGAAGAAGAATACAGCTGACTTTGTGGGTCCAGTTGTAACTACAGATAAAACGTAAGTTCACTACTATACTCTGCGGTAAAAGTAATTTCTTAGATTTTCTAGGATGCTATTAGGATACTGCTGGCAGAATTGTTTGCAAAGAACTTTCCAGATTGATTGGTGAAAACGTCATTTTTCATCAAGACAATGCATGTACATAGTACAAGTGTGATATGATGTCCAATGCAAAATTTAATGATATTAAGTATAATTTGCTGCCGCATCCATCTTATATTCTTGGTTTAGTTCCGAATGACTTCCAGTTATTCACATGGCAAAAAATGTCCTTGAAACAGATCTTTGTCAAATGAAGAAGTTAAAGAAGCACCCGAAAAAAGTATTTCAGGTCTTAGGATTCTGAGTTTTGTGAGAGAATAACCGGTTTGAAACACCATTGGTTAAAATAAATTGTCCAGGAGGCTATACTAAAAAATAAAAATAATAGAAATCATTTTCCTATTTTCATTCCAAGAAGGTCCCTCGTAGGTAAAGGATAATTTACATTTTAGGGAGAATTTTACACCTGTGTTCAAAATCTAGTATGAATTTATTATACCATAGGTTGCATAATTAATGCACGTTGTAAATATTGAAAGCTTATAAAGGTCCAAAGAAGGATTAATCTAATAAAGATTTCGTAGCAAGCTATAAATGAGGATTATCGGTGCTGCCTTAATCCGAGGCAAGGGGTGATTATTTTCGATTAGACACTTAAGCTCTATGAGGATAAATACTGGCAGTCGCCGAATTTAAAAATCACTAAATTATTAAAAATGCATATGTGATACATTTTTAATGTACGTAACAAATTGGAAATTACCTGTCGTAATAAATTTTCGTTCTTTCTTCTAGCGAGTTCATTCGTATAATTTTGACATTTTACTCCTTAAATGATCTCTCTATGGTGTGTATTATAATGTACTTTTCCCCAAGACTCTTAAAAATATATTTATAAGAGAAAGTTTCCTAGAATGACAAAACAAATGTAGAGGAATGGGCATTGACATAGAGTATTTCTTACATATGCTGTTGATTGCTGATGACGAGGCTATTTTAATTAAACTAAATATCTGGTTGTGCCGAGATTTAATAATAAACGGAAAAGTGATTCAAGCCTGCGATTAGTATCTAGAAACAATAACAATTAAAGAAGGAAGTAGCAAAAAAGAAACATTTAACAGAATTATACAAGAAAGACAAGTACACAAATTAAATCCTTTGTTATGGTCCAAGCATATTAAAAAATAACAAGAAGAAATATCTGTGAAACGGCAGTCTGGAGTATTCCTCTATATGGTTCGAAGACGTGAACAATTACAATGAGAGGTAAACAAAAGATGAAGGTGGTGCTAACAAGAAGTGGAATATAACTAACGAAACCAGTCGGAACGAAGAATCTTGGTGATAAGGAGTGATAGAAGGAAAAGCAGTAAAACTGTTTTATACACATGACGAGTCTGCTAAGACTCGTTTATTTAAAGTATTAAAAAATATTTTTGAATATATTGTAATGATTATTAAAATCCGTACGTGCGAATGAAGTTCTTAAATAACATTGATTTAAACTAGACAGATTTATGCTGTAATTAGTATAATCGATTACAGTTGACACAAAGTAATTTACATACATCTGGAAGGATAGTATCGGCACAACTCTGTTTTCTAGGTATGTGATTTCAGCTAGATGTCCTTTTGTATCATTCTGTTTTACGTTAATACAAATCTGAATTGCCCGATCAGGCTTTATTGCGCCTACACATAGAAGGCATTCCCTATTACAATCTGCTCAAAAATTATTTGTTTAGTACTTTAACTAATGGAGATCAAGCTGATTCGTCGTAGGAGACTCGCCCTGTATGTATGTACTTTCAATTCTGGTTTTTCACTTTTTTTTTACTGAATTTGACAGGGAGCGCATTTCCCGCAGATTCATTGCAATTGCAAGCATGAAACTTATATTGCGATTATACGTTTAATTAATAATCTCTTAATGTTTATTAGTGTGATAGCAGCAACGTTCAGTAAACTGTAGGAAACTCACAAAATAGTTCGAAAGATAATTCGTTCAGATATTCATTCAAATTATGAAGTTTAAGCAGTTATGTTATGTTTTCTATTGCTTTATCAAAATTGCTGTTTCCGATTAATTTACGAATAGATTTAATTGTAAACTGACAATAGCGTGTCCATTTTCACGTGTTGGTAGTAGTGCACAAGAACTCGCGGCGTTTATTAATAACTAAAAAATAAAATAGCTATATCAAAACATTCGACAACAAAAATAAAGATAGAAATTTCAGATGGCATGGGCTCTTTAATCAGCAAATTTTAAAATGTGCGTGACTTATTATTGAAATAAATATTTACGCAAGTTTGACGGCAGATTATATAGTTATATATGGGCTCCTACTATGACCTAATTTAGACATTTTATGGGCTAAATTTTCAACCATAATAGTGTTACTCTAATATACATTTCTTGTAAAAGCCAATCTAGAAAATGGTATTATTGAGAGTTGCAATTAGCCTTGGGAATATAATTTTAAAAAACTTTAATTAAAATTTTTGGGTTGCCATCTGGGAATGCACCTACAAAATGGCGATATCAATAAAGGAAAATTGTCTGTAAATGGCAAATATTTCTTTCTAATTATTCAGGGTATATTACTTATTTTATGGAATGAAATAATTACAGGAATACAAATTATAAAAAGTGCAATCGCTCGTAGACACCCTTAATCAAGGTCTCATGTTTAAAGTATTTTGCATGTATGGCCTTCAGTTGTCACAATCGGTCACCGTCGTTGAAAGGGGACAAGTACATTTTTTATAGTTTAGGCTGTCAGCACACGCTCAATTTTTTAAATGGCTATCTTAATGGCATTCGTTTCGATATCTTTATATACGAAATTCGAATGTTAGCTGTAAAATAAAATACTCTAGGATAAGCTCAATCGTATTTATAGAACCTTATTTAAACTTTTTATTCAGAATTAAGGTTACTTAATACAATCAAGGTAATTGGTCGATAGAAAAAAAGTTTGGATGAAAAAATTTACATTCTATTCAAGTACTGAAATCCGAGAGCAAAAAATAAATTAGCATTTGGGACGCAGAAAAACTTGTTTACAGCCATATCTGTCTGGAAAGAATAAGGTCAGATTATAACCCCTAAGCTCGATATTTATTTCGAATATAATAGGGAACAGCCTTGGCCTTGTTATGGATTTTTTTGTGTTCGGCTAAAAGCGTATTCAACCAGTTGTAAAGTGTTTGGTGTGGGATTAAAACCGAAATCGCGATTCTGCAGAGAGCAAAATCGAGGCAGTCCTTGAGAACCACCACATGGCGTCTTGCTTACCTTGATCAAACGATCGCCCGGCTTCAATCGACCATCTTTAGCTGCCACACTATCAGCATGAACGGCACTAACGTATGTAACCCCAGCTGCACCTTGTAAACTAAAACCTAATCTGCTATTCCATCCTCTGTTTAGTTCTATCGCAAGAATCTATACATTAGAAAACACAAAATTAGTATAAGATTTTAAAATAATCGAGGAATGGTTGTGTTACCTCATATTCATTCTCAGTCTTCACCCTTCGAGGACGTTCCTTTTTAGCTTCCTCATCAGCGTTGAAAACGACTCCCTTCCACTTCTTCATATTGCTTTCGTCCACAGCCTTAGAGGTCTTGTCCGCACTACCACTGGGTTCTGTAGTTTCGATTCCGCACGGAGGATGCGCGGACTGGTAAGCAGGATTTTTGTAGCTAAATCCTGGATTATCAGAAGGGATATGTGGCATGCTAACTGGTTCCTGCGGAAAACTATCGCTGCACTCTACTTCCGTGCTTTTCACATCGTCCTTTCCTAGATTGTACGTGAGATTCGGGGCGTCCAAGATTTCCGGGTCCAAATTGTTCAATTCGTAGGCATTGTGAGCAAGGGAAAAGTTAAATTTCGGCTTCCTTGTGATGACGGGGGTTCCCTTTGAGTTGCACAGATCTAATGAGCTGGGACGCGATGGTCTATCGCCGTCGTCTGAATCTAGAGAAAATAAGGAATTATAGGCGTCCTCCCCGTCTTCCAGGGGTAGCGAGGGCTTCTTGAATAAACCCTCGTGGAATTGCTCGTCGGTGATGAGGTATTTGTTGGAGGTATCCGTAATCTGCGAGGCATCTGACGAATACGGCTGCCTTCGCAGTCTCCTTGGGGAAGCGTTGGGAGAGGAAGAGCGCATATACATGTCCTGGTTTCCTATTTTACGCATTGCTATGTCATTTAACATATCCAGGGCTTCGGGCCTGTAATAAAAAGAGGAAACACTTTTGAATTTATTTTATCGCAAATTGAAAACTTGTGTTGTGGTCAATCAATACTCCAAATGTAAAAAGGAAATGTGTCGCCCTAACGGCGTGTGAAGGTATCACCAAGGCTTTGATTCAACAGGTGGGCTCGCTGATCTACATACATCAAGGTTATCAGTAGAGATTGTTCCAAATAATATTGAAGAGGGGAAATTCAGTGGCATAAAACCCGAAATCTAAGCCCCTTACACCTAAATCTATTTCGTGGAGGATTCTATAACAAGCAAACATATTTTTTAAATTGGCGCGATATTAAAATATAGATCTCACATAAAATTCCCCGAATATTTCTGAAATATGAAAATTGTCTGCGAAATATAAGCATTTCTAAACTATAACGTGCCATTACACAATGTTTGCGAGTCGTACAATTACAAGTGATTTGACATAAATTTGGAAGTTATTAAGTGCGTTTAGAGAACTCCTTTTAAACCAATTCGTGAAATCGTAGAAAAATAATATATATGTGGATTCCACATCGAAACCTCATCAAGTTTCCTCTTAATACGGAACTGTAAGGAATACCTGGATGTAATGTGCAATTTTTAAATTAAAATATATTGATTAAGAAGTTAGACCACATTTCGATTTTAAGCTTTGGCTTCCATTTTCCGGTTCTTAATATATAGGGGCCCTTTCAGTTATCCTTCTACCGATGTCTGTAAAATAGTGGTGAGCAATTTTACATAACCTCTGGAATAATTATGGAGTACGAGATGTATTTTTTAAATGGATAGATTAATAGGTTTAAATATAAAGTCAATTCTATTACTAGATATACAATGTATATACAATGTTTTGATGTTAGATAGGTAAATACGTTTATAAACACCTTCCTTCTACACGACTCATGCAAACCTATAAAAGTTATATTTCAACAAAATGTAGTTCCCCTTCATCACATGTTATGTACTTTTCAAAATTGCCGCTACACTTTAATTGATTTCTTAATTTGTTTGCCGCTTCGTAGGAATTAATAACGTTATTTTAATTGCAGTCTTATTTTGGGTTACCATTTCGCTATTTGTTTTGTCTTTCGAAGTTTGAGATGTGTTAACAGTTTCTTTGTGTCAAAATTGCAGACTCTTGTTTTTTTCCGCGCTCGACCTCGAACGCTTCCCAGAATTCACGTGTTAGAAATTCCTTCCAGAACTTTTGCGTAAGGTTTCGTAATATGGTGCAATATCTTTTGGGAGAATGCAAATCCCGTTGAATTTTTAAGGCAGTCCATTTTCGATCTATGTTGACTCCGGTTGTCCGTAAGCTCCGTCAATCGGCAATCGTAATTACGTTAAGTGCTGCAGGGGCGGCTCTTGGGTTTTTTTTGAGGGGTATCCGTTATATGTGTTCCGTTTCGCTGTTGTACTAAGGGGTATTTAACAGACCGTCGGCTACTGCCGGATCTAATAGGAATAACTGGATTCATCCCCAGGAAAGGCAATTCCGTGCGAATTGGCCGGTCGCCGTTAGGCGGGTTATTTTCGAAGCCCAACTCCCGTGGTTCTGCAGCTATTTCTTTATACCATCGAAGAGTCCTGTCTTGCGTTCAATGTTAGCAGCCTGTTGAAATCGCCGTTATATTGTGCCTGTCTTCTCCGAACTTCAAGGTAAAGAACCAGTTTTTTTGTTGTGCAGTGTAAAATAAACCTTTTTTTAGGCAACCTAAAAGCGATCTTCAATCGCTATTCATTTATTGTTTGTAAAAGATATTAATATTGTATTTTTCCTGTAAACGCCATTGGCCACACAGATTCATTATAATATAAATATTGTGCGTCAACGGCGGCGAGTTTCCTGAACGTTCAAGAATTTTAATCATGTAATTCCAACTTTTTGCGTTATAATTTGTGTCATTTAACTGTACTGTCATATTTTAACCATTTCATTATATGTGTTTTAAAGTTTACTGTCTCTTATTGTGTCTTTTGTATTGCTGGTGTAAGAATTTTGCAAGCTTTAAATATATAGGAGGAGGCACGATCACGGTAAGTTCCGTTCCCGTAAGCTGTTGGCTTCTCGGCCTTCCACGAGGACCTACAATCAGCTGGATTTGGAAGGTGGCGTCCACTTATTTTGACTTGCCCTGTACACAACTAAAGATTTTCTCCCATAAGCGATTTTCACGAACTCCCCCTACTCCTCTGAGCTAAGCTGTAGGCCTTTTCCATCCGTTTGTTTACGGGTCGTCGAAAAGGCTCGATTGGCCTGTAACACACAGACGCCCCAAACAATAATTCTTGGATATAACCTATACATTTAATAAAAATAACAAGTATTGTGATAATTACTGCACTGCTATATTCAATGTATTTTAGATTTTGACAGATATACCTACTGTTTGCCACATTTTCTGTGCCTTCCCTTTTATAGTGCAAAACTATCATGAAAAGTTTAATATGTATTACAGTTCCCTACACGATCGAGCTGGCTCTCATTACTATGAATCTTTATGAGAATTTCTGTATGTAAGTCGCAGGTTGTGACAAATATTTAGATATATTTTCTCAACATGATATTATTAGATTGGCGATTTCTAGATTTTATAAATAAATTATAAATATCAGTAGCAATATAAAATCTTCTATAAATTACGAGAGCAGCAATCCTCTATAATAAGGGACCTCGCTGGAGCAGCGCAGATACTGAATTTATGGGATTTTTAGTTTTTACATTATGCATTTTTAATGCTTATTTATCTAAACACTGTTTTCCTAAATGGTTGTCGGGATTCCAAACTTGTTTAATATCTCATAACTGTAGGAAATAAGAAGAATTACATAGAATCAAAGAGCAACGGTATGAGTTTTCAGTGTACATTACAAGTGTTCAATGTGAGCACCATTCGTAACGTGGTATCCAGTCGGTAGACTAATTTCTGCCATGTTCTGTGCAGCATTTTTGGCCCTTTACACACCTCCTTAGGAAGAAATCACATGGTATGAGGACTGTGGATGCCACCGGAAGAAATGCATGTCCTGCAGACCAGCATGTCCTATGAACCGTCGGGGAACAACATCGTTCAATAATTCTGGCATCCTCCACTGTTGTTTCCGGCATTTCTAGTTCACGTCTGGCACGGCCCACAAATTTCTGAGAACTTCGTAAGACAAAACTGCTCTGACATTGTCCACTAGCTCGTTTGATACACGCAGACGTCCTGAACTTTTGCCATTACGGATGCACCCTACGTTTCGAACTGCTGATACCATCGACGAAAGCTGTTGGCGGAAGGGAGATCTTTTCTAAATTTACGGCGGAATGTCCGTTGTACAGAAATCACCGAACTGAGTTTCGCAAGTTGCAAGATACAAAATGACTTATGCTCGGGAGTCGCCATATTGTACACTACCGCTGTCACGCGGCAAACAGGGAAAATTTAAACCTTAAACTTTCACAGCTGCACTTTCAGGACTTCGACTGAAGTGGAGGAAACTCCTAATCAGCCATTGAAATGTAATTAATATAGGTAAGCTTAATTGTGGGCTGACATGCATGTATGTATTACGTTTCGATATACTGTGAAAACTCAAAATTCAAAATCTTTCATAACATGGGATTCATACATCCATATCGGACCATATGAAATCTCAACGATTATTTAAGGACACGGTGTATTTTAAAACGCCAATTAGTATATTTGTGTTAATACACTCACTATATTATGTAGTAAATTAATTCGCACAGTTAGAAAACGTATTTCTGATACGTGTTTACTCCCATTTTATGTTTCCAAACATACAGTAATTATATCTTTATACTTCTTTTCCTTTGTCCTCTGATACGTTGTTCTTGTTATTTGATTGAGCGAGATCTAGGATGCGGTTTTTCGAGCATCTTTTTGCACTTTTTAATACATAGAAAATCGTGAAGAAAAATTCCACACGAATCTCGTTTTTCAACAAAACGGAGATCCCGTATTCATTGCAGTAAAACCGTAGATGTGTAGTACTTTGTATTTTTTAAATAAAATGAGTTTATTGATTGGGGATATTCAAAAGAAAGTTACATTTTGAAGATGCCATAACTATTAATTAAAAATTAGTTTAAATGTTAAATATGGCCGCCATTTTCTTCTTCAAATGCAACAAACTTGTTTCTATGTTGTGAACAGTATTTTCCAGTAGATTCTAGTTGAATATCTTCGATTTGTTTGGAATTGAATTTTTTCAATTCGTAGATAGTCATAGGAATATTTAGAAAATCTCGTTCCTTTAGATAGCAAAACCATTTTTTTTTTAAATTTTTCGTTAGACTTTCTGTAAGACAGCAAACTGCATGAGCTCACTCTTAAGTTATTATTTGTAATGTAAAGCCAAAACCATTTTAAAATACAGCAAATTGTGAGTGATTTAAATATTCAATAGGCAAGAAAATGACTTCTGAAAGATTATTATCAACAAACTCAATATATGATATCAAAAAATTTAAAAAGTGAATGTTGAACAAATCCGATTGCTTTACGAATACAAACGAATATTTACGCACGCGGAGACACATTCAATTTTAATAGATTGTGATGTTCATTCAATGTCTGTTAATGTACAATACGTCTGCAAACTTCCCCTTCTCTACTCGTCAATATGTGAAAAGCCACGAAGAGGAATTTGATATGGATCTCATCTTTCAGTATAATGGAGGTTCTCCTCATTGCGGTAGATTCATGGAGTAACCAGTATTCTTTGTTATAAAATCATGCAAATTCATTAACGGATAACTGCACAGAACAAATTTTCATCCATGCAGTTATACAACGCCCTCCTGATAGATTTTGTTGTCTACTTCTCATTTAATAAGGTACTTTTTTAAACTTCATTTTCCGCTCCTTTTAATATGTTTAAAACCTTAATTTGGAACTATTAATAGGCAATTAAAATCAATACTTCCATAATTCCCGGTTTAAAAGGCGGTACGTCAGTTGTTGTTACGTAACTGCAAACATTTACAAGCTCTCTCTGTACAATAAACTGTTAATATATATCCCTAAAATTATAAATTTGTTTGTTTTCTCCATATAAATATGTTTGCATTATAAATCATATTCTCTTTCATCTTTTATTCATTAGATGCTACATTTCCAAAGCTACCTATGAGCCTGTGACATGATACATAATTACTCTAACTTTATTTGGATGAAGTTTGTTTGATACGTTGATGATGTTAATATTTCGCAGAAAGTTGGAGTTTGTTTTGCGTGAGCTCCTAGATCCAAATTATCTCTAATTAAGTGTTGCTACAATTGTTTTCTAATGCAACAAAAAGGTTAAAGTAATTATGGATGAATAATTCGACAACAGTTGAAAAAAAATAGTTTTGTCTTTGAACTTTGCGTTTTTCCAATACTACAAAGGCGGGAAGCGCAAAAAGATTAAAAAAATGTATTCTGTTCAGTAAATCCGCCAATGTAAGAGAATAAGGCAACGACAACTCCGCCAACTGTTGTGGCTCTTGTTTGTGTTCCTACAAAACAATTTGAACACTACAAAGTACTTCACCAAAGTTTCAATGAACGACTACGCCTTTCAGTTTGTTCTTGGCATTCACCGAGTCCAAAGTATGGTAAGTACCAGTAAACTTTATTAATTATACGTGATCTTCAATAACCTGTTATATAATACTTGCTGACAGGCGGAAGCCTTCTATATTCCATAAACTAAAGTGTTAAAAATCAATGCTAATTTTGCAATAATTAAACAAAACATTTGAAAGCATAATAATTATATTTTCATATTGCGATGACGTTGTTTTAGCCATGATACATGTCAATAATTTGTTTACGAAAATTGGCAGTAAATTTGGTGTGTAAGTATTCAGAAAATTATCTAGAGTAAATTAATAATCAAAACATACAATCTTGTCACAACAATATTTATAAAAACTTTATCGTAGAACAAGGTGAACCCTAGTATTGCTTAAACAAAAATTCTAAAATGGGCATATTATCAATTTACGATGGCAGCAGAAAATATATTTTAGATCTTGGAGGAAAAGTTATCGAATTAGTTCACTGTAACTATCCTCTACTCAAACTATTTTCCTTTGCGTGTCTCAATTTTGATTGTAATATACGATGCAAAATTAGTAACACTACTCTCTGCAAATATTTCGAAAATGGGCATGTTTCTAAATGGTATATTTATCATCTTTATTATGCTATTACAGAATAAATACGAGACCCGGGATTTTGCGGGAGAAAATTGGCCATTAAAACATTTGCACGGTGACTTTGTTTCCCGTTGCAAGTTGATTTTATATATTCTAACATAGATTGCGCATAAAGTTTTGTCCTACAAGTAGCGTCACATTTGGACTAGAAATACTGGGAGTCATACTTTTGATCATTTGTAGGGAATACCTACACCGTCATTATACATAATTTCATTGTATTTTTCTAATGTATTGATATCATAAATTTGAACTTTAGGTATTTGTTATGCATATAAACAACCTATTTAACATTAAACAAACTCCGATTTCGCCGGAAGAAGCTTCGATTTGTTGTTGTACGCCATTTCGTTGATAGAGGGTGTTTTACAACTAATTTAAACTTATGGCACTTTTCCGTAGCTCGTACAGTCCGGCCGCCAGGGGCGTCCAAAGTGGAAACACGAATCGAAATGCAACACGTGTCCACGTTATCGCAGCGGTCGGTCGCGATCTCAATCTGTTCGCATAAGTACGGAGCATCGACGGCCGGTTCTAGCATCCCCGAAGGGGGCGCGGGGGACGCCGGCTAAGTTTTTATGCCGATTTTTAGGTTTTTTTTCGACGTTTTGGCATCCCCTGCGCTCCGCCTCCGCCGGCCGACGACTCGCCGTACTTATGCGAACAGATTGAGCACGCGACCGACCCGCTTCGATGATGTGGACACGTGCTGGACGTCGATTCCTGTTTTGACTTTGGACGCTCCTGGCGGCCGGACGGTACGAGCTACGGAAAAGTGCCATAAGGAAAAGTCGTTGTCCTCGACGAGGCCAACAACATATCCGCAAAACGTAAAATTTTCCGAGTGCCTTCTTTTTTCCATAAACTTGTAATTTTCAATCATCCATCATTTTGTTTTGATGAATATTTTTTATGAAACTCAAATATGAGAAGCAGAATTAAAAACCTTTCAAATGAGATGTCACTCGAACCCCACTGCCATCTAAAAAATAGTTCAAGATGGAGCCTAACCGCCATTTTGATAGTTATAAAATTTAAATACGGGCTAAAAAGCACTATTTAGCCTCGAAGAAATATTAAGTCGTTCAAAAGTTAGTAGGGGGGGAGGACATTTTACGACCGCACTGTATACAGAATTAAAGCAGCTTATAGCGGCATTCCTACATCTAGTCGCTATCTTTGTCTATTGTGAGCATCTTCCTCCTCCAAGTTCCTTTCTGTTATGCTATTGTGGATACTGTCATTCCATGATCTTCTTGGACGACCGATCTTCCTCTTTCGTGACGGTACCCACTGGAACACTCTTCTAGGCTATCTCGTATCTTCCATGCGTAGCATGTGGCCAAACCATTTCAGCGCTCTTTCCTCAATTCTTTCAACTACACTCTTCCCTCTTCCCCTCTTCATCCTTCGTCTGATTTCTTAATTTTGGATGCTTTCCAGTTTGCATACTCGAGCGTTACGTCTAAGATACTCCATTTCCACTGAGTTTAACTTCCTTCTTGGTTCGGCCTTCATTGTCCTGACTTCACATCCATACTGTAATATATTTTCCACGAGCACGCCACCAATTCGCCTTTTCGTTTTTTTAGGAAATGTGCTTATCCCACCATACAAGCTTCCTATTACTTTTCTGCTTTCCTTAATCCTGTATTTAATTTTAGCTGTGGTATGACAATCTTTGTCAATATTTGAAGGAATCCACTTGTCTAATGTTAGTATTGTCTCCTACTAGTATCTGGTATCTTGCGTTTGTATTTACAGCCAGATATTCTGTTTTATTTGTATTTATGGTCATTCCCCATTCGCTGTAGCATTGATCCAATCGGCGCAGTATAAACGCTAGATTTGAACGCATCTTGGGCAATAACTACTTAGTCTTCAGCGAAACTAATAGTAAATAATGTGTTATTCCCATCCCCTTTACTCTTCTCATCCATTCCTTTTAATGTTGTTCCCAGATAAAGACCGAATAAAACTCTGATAGCCTATTACGAACTTTAACGCATGCTTCATTGTCTTGATAAAATTCCATTATGATGCTAATCAATGGCTTTTCTATCTCAAATGTGGCTAAAACATTGAATAACTATTTTCTGGGTATTGAGTCATATGCCTTTTCCAAATTGATGAATGCCATGTGAGTTTCTTCTCCTCTAGAATAATTTTTAATGATTTGCTGCTGTATAAATAGGTTTTCCACACAGGATCGGCCCAGGATAAAACCACTTTGATCTTCACTAATTATATCTTGTGTTAAATTTTGTAATCCATTTTTGATAACTTTTCCAAATAATCTACTCATCGTACTGGTAATGCTCTAGCCTCTATCGGTTATAGGTTCTTTTCTTGAGCCTTTTTTGTACAAGGAAATAATGTAAGACTTCTTCCATTCTTTGGCGATTTGACATTTTTCAATGCACATATTTTTAAGGCAAGGCTAAACGGTTTAACAGATGGTTTCCACTATATTTAATCAGATCTGTGGTTATCCCCCCGGCCCAGGCGATCTCCCGCTCTTTCATCTTTATACATATATTTAATTCATAACTTTAATATTAAATAGCCTTTAAGATAATATTTTCAACAATTACTTGCTTAAAATCGGATTGTTAAACAATTGTTTAAGTACAGAATAATATGCAGGCTTTTTTAGAGGATAGACTTCATAGGATATTAAATAATACTTCGCTTAATATTTGACAAGGCATGCGGTATCAGCACGATGGTGCTCTGCTCCAGCTTTTGAATTCATCATACTATTAAAATTTTGATCATCTGTAGTTGCGTAGTTGTTTAAAATAGGGTCAATGTTCATTAGACATTTTCTACTCAACATGACCTAGGTAACCAACGGTAAAGTTTTTACACTAGTTGTGAAACACCCTGTATATTTACATTTATAGCAATTATTTTTTGACTACTTGAAAGTATGTATAATAATATGTGTAAAGTACACTGATCGCTTTCGAAATTAAAATAAAATATACTTTGCGGATTGAAGGGGAAAATAAACATTTTTTTACATAACTTTATCGTGTTGTGTGCCCGAAGCACTAATTTGGAAAATGATTAATGTGTTCATATTATTTTTTCCAACCTCCTCATTTATATTTACAAATTGCTTATGAAGATATACTAAAATATACATTGACCGGGCAGTTAAGCCCCAATATAGACATTGGGGGATATTTTGGTTATATGCTCTTGGGTGATTAATTTCTGTTTATTAAGATAAAAAAGAATATGTTCGAACTGGAAAATCGTGGGAGTTGCAAAACAAAAATACGCGCGTAGACATTTATAATTCTCCTCCTCAAGCGTGCATGTGCTGTTTAGACATGACGAGTCCCCTTCCTCCTTTTATTTCATTAGTTGATGTTCACTATCCATGTAAAATGTATAATATTAACAAGTTTTAAGAATAAACCTTTATTCAACAACAATGTTGTGTAGGAAATCGACAATTAATGCTGTGGTAAAATTTAAAGTTACAGTTATCTTCAACCTAATTTTAATTAACTTTCTTAAAGTCAACATCGCTTACCTAAGGTGGGGTTTTCCCGAAAACGAAGCCCGAGGAGTCGTTTCCGTGGGCGACAATGTTGACACAGGGGTTTGAGCAGCATCCCGATATAATCGCAAAGTGACTACATCACCAGCCTGTCTTAAATATTGAACAGCTTGTTCATGACTCATCGACGAAATTTCCACATCATTTACCTGAAATTAAACAAATTTAAAGCTGAGAGCCGATAGGAACTTTGAAAACTTACGGCGATAATTTTGTCTCCCGAGTGTATCCTCCCATCCGAGAGCGCGGGTTCTCGGACCAGTGCCCTAACGTAGTGCCCCAAGGCGCTGTCGTCTTCTTTGCGAAGCGTAAATCCCAAAGATCCCTGGATCTTGGTAAGTGTGATGTCGAATTCCTGTAGACAAAGAATCGCTGTAAAGCAAGAGAGATTGAAGATCAAACGTTTCTTACTCCATGGTAGAAATCATCCTCGGGCGTGGGTTGATAAGGAGGTGGTGTTAGGTTGAGACTAGTGGGCGGATCCCGTCTTGGGGGAGGAGGAGGAACTTCAGAAATAGGACTTACACAGCTTAAGACATCTGGTGGCGGCCTACAGACTCTTAATTCGACTTGGTTAGGCGTAGTTCTCAGTACTTCTAAAGCCTCCTGAAAGCAGAAAAAGGAAGATACAGACCTGCTCCTAAACATAATTTTGAAAGTATTTATCTTCATCCAAACGAAATCAGAGATAAGAGAATCATAAAATTAGAATGTAGACACGGATGATGTGCAGAAATGCAGCCCGAAGCAATTATACAAAATTTAACAGTCAAGAAAAATAATTTTAAAAAATTGAAATGTGTAAATAGTTGAAACCTACAAAAAGAAATGAAAGATATTCTACATAAATCAGACAAGACAAAAATGAAAGTAGAGGCAAGGGAAACAGAACAAACGTAAACCAATAAAGAAAGATCTATAAAGTTAGAGCAAATAGAAAGAGTAAACACAGTTACGCTGTCTAACCAAAAAACAAACAGGAAAGGATGAATAGAGGTGAATAGTTAATGAATGGTAAGAAAAGATGTGGAAAAAAACAAGGAAGCGAGAGTGGGGGGCATTGGAGAAAGTTAAAGTAAATGGAACAAAACGTGGATAAAATATCCAGACGCAATGCGAGACGCAATAAATAATTAGGAATAGGGAAGTCGTACAGCAGAGCCAGAAAACAAATAATTTGAGAAGTTTGAATGGAATAGAAAGGTAATATGATTCTAAACAGTCAAAATGATGCTATTCAGTTTCCACTTTAGAAAAAAATTATCTAGATTTAAACTGAATTATAGGTACTTATGAACTGTTTAATGTAGACTTTTCTAACTTGTAAATAGAAATTTCTAAATCACATGTATCTAGTTTAGAAATAGCAGTATCTGGTTTATGAATCGATTTATATTTTCTAAAAGTAACAGATTAAAATACGAAGTTTAGAAATGGGCGTTATCCATTTAACATTAACATTAGAAATGTTTTTTTCAAAGCAGAAATGTCTAATATCAATCTGGAAGCATCTAAGGAATAAATATCTAATTTTTAAATTAAACATAGATATCTTAATTTTTACGTGTACACGTTTCCAGATTTCCTCTTAGGATCTGAACATTACTTAAAACAAGAAATTTCTGCTCTACTCTACTCAGGGGTACACATTTCTGTAAAATTAGTAAAGTAAAAGTAACAATTCCTATCAAAATTTGTGCTTAGGTATACAACTCTAAAAATAATGGTATTCAATTTACAGTTTCCTATGTTATGTTAGAAATCATTACTTGTAAACTATCAATTTCTAATCTCAATCCAGTAGTTTATTTTTAACCTAAATAATTCCATTGTTAACTATACACTTTGTGTAA
>JABXWE010021262.1:0-10866 GCA_014611495.1 Limonius californicus | reverse complement strand
AATAAGCTTGGGTCCGAGACGAACGTTCAACTAGAGCGGGTTTTTTTTCGCGGCACCTGTTAAATTAAGTATCGTACCGAATATTGCTTTAGGCAATTAGTATCATTTCGACAAAGTGGAGTCGGATCTATATCAGTTTTGACAGTGTAGCCTGATTACATAACAATCAATTGTGATTGTTTTTTTCTTCGATTTATTTGGATAAAAAGCGTTGCAACCCGTGAAAAGGTGATTGTTGGGAATAATCTACTTCCCCAGGAGCGTATCTACCCACGTTTCGTCCCCCCCTGGTTTCCTGAGGTCTTCTACATTTTTCCCGGACCGGGGAAAAATACCCCTTTCTCGACTGTACCTGCATTTGGAAATCAACCCTCCCGGAATTGTGCCTGCCTCACAACGAAAGTTAAGGTAAAACAGACCAGTTTTTGTGTGTGGTGAAAAGAAACTTACGCGCGACTTGCAAAATTTGACGTAATTAAACTTTGTCTTGTTAAACCAAAAAGCGACCTTCAGTCGCTAATCGTTTTTTTATTTGCACTAATATCTATAGAAAGGAATTTTGTTTATGTTGTATGACTCCTGTATACTCGACGCCATTGACCACGCAGAATTCAAAAGATTTTAGTTCCGTTGGCCATGGGCCTTATGCCTGTCATTTTCGTTGTACTGTCGTTTACAATAATTTCATTATATGTGTTTTAAAATTTACTGCCTCTTTTATTTTTGTGTACTATGTATTTGTTTGTGTAAAAATTTTGCAAGCTCCAAATATGCAGGCACAATAAAGGTAAGGTCCATTCCCGTAAGCTGTTCGCTTCTCGGCCTTCCACGAAGACCTACAAAGTACAAACAGCTGGATTTGGAAGGTGGCGCCCACTTATTTTGACTTACCCTGTACACAACTAAAGATTTTCTCCCATAAGCGACTTTCACGAACTCCCCCTACTCCTCTGAGCTAAGCTGTAGGCCTTTCGGGTCGTCAAAAAAGCTCGATTGGCCCGTAACACTTTATCCCGTTTACGCAGGATTTTTTGTAATTTTATTTGCTCCATCTATATTCGCTGGCGTTTCCCAATTGGAACGAGCCAATTGTGCAACTGCTACGTTGTCTTCATTTAAGGAACTAATCAACTAATGTAATGGGTATAACAATGGCGGGGTTGAAATAGAGTTTGTATTTTCAGAAACACATCCTTTTGTTTCACGGTCGCATTTACCAATTCGAGAGAAAGCTAAAATTTTAAAACATGTCCAGATGTCCATTGGTTTACCTTTTTATTACCTCTACCATTTAAGTTACTTGTTGTGAAAAATACCCTTTAAGAATATAAATTTCAACCCTAAAAAGGGGAAATTTAACAAAGTAGGTATACAAAATCAGTCTTTAGCCAAACCCGTAATTTCTTTTGCCCATCAAGTGACCGTGTTACTACTCAAAATTGTTTATTTTTTTTGAAGAGTTCAAACAAATTTTATTTCAGGTTATCTTATTGATGCTAAAAATATGGTTTTTTTTTAAGAAAAACCAAAAGAAAAGTGGAACTTTTTGCCTACCAAATAACCTTACTCCAGAACCCCCAAAAAATTGTAAATAATGTGTAAATTTAGCCCTATCACTATTGGGTCATTTAGACCTGGTATTTGCATATCTACTTTTTTATAGTGAAATAATTGAATAAAAAAAGCTAGTTTGTTCATTTCTTAACTGTTGCAACGTTTCACAGGTGACTGTCACAAGGTTGAAAGCTTCTATTCCGACACAAGTCGAGAGAATAAATTCAGTGAATTGTCTTTACAAAAACCTGACACTGTGCTAATGTATTTAATCCGACACAAGTCGCACGTGTGCCTTTCGGCGAATCTGCAACGAAGAATTCCAAGAACTGCCGTTTGTCGGCAAATCCAGACTTACACACATACGTCAAACGGAATAGATGGGAAGTTTCAAAGGCTAAGCGGCAAAACTCAATCGAACATAACAGGTCGTCTACTTGAACGCTGGAAAGCGAACTGCGGCCAATGTGAAAGACAATACGTATAATAGACGATAAAATAAATTAGTAATAGTCTTTGCATTATTCTGTTTGTAAGAAATTCAGATAAATCTTAAGACTGGGGTGGTGTGCATTATATTCTTATATGATGATAGTTTGTAATAAGGTGACAAAATTTCACTAAATTTATTCCACATATGTCATCAGAGTGTATTAATTTTACCGCATTTTTGCACTAGCTTTGGAATTTTTTATAACAAGTTTTCATGATATACGTTTAATTTACCTTATTTCCAGGTTGGATATGTGTCTACTAATTATTAAAAACCATAAATGGAAAGGCCGCCTATAAACGTAGTTAGAGTAGAAATAATTAAAGAAGAACCCGTCACGTGATAGTGACATATTTGCGCAAAAAGACCATTTTAGCAGCGGGCAAGTCTATTCAAGTTACAAGTTCTTGTTCATTGCCATTTGTTATTGTTTGTGTTTCACATTTCGCTATTTTACTCACCTGTGCTTAGAAATAAATCTATTCAGAAACTAAAAAACTAAACTACATCAATTATCGTTTAATTTCTGTGTCTACCCAAAAATTAGTTGCTCATGTTAGTGAAATCGATTCAAATATGTTAGTTGAGATTCTGTTCAATTTTTTAAAATTAGTTTGTCATTTTTTGTAGTCGGAAACTAAAAGAGTTCATGAAATGGAAGCTACTAAAAGGACTATTGGTATTAAAGGAAAAGTACTGCATAGCTAGGCTCGGGAAATAATTGCCAATATAGTGAAATTTTTTTAAGTGGAAGAAAAAACAATTCTCCCTTAATGCCATTCAAAAACTTTAAGGAGAGGATTCAGGCCGCTACAAAAATTTCTGTTTCTACAAGCGAATCGTCAAGGGAAAAAATTTGATTTTGTCAAGTGCAAGCACTTCAATTTCTACCCCTCATAAACAAAGACCATGTCGTTGTTTTTAATATTAACAATAAGCAAAAATGTTGTAACTGGAGATTCAATTTTAACAGCAGGTGCATTTTTTTTATTCTAGTTCTGATTTCAACCGATATCCTATACCATAAAAATTAATTTATCGCCTTAATTTAATTTAAAAATTACACCTACACAATGTGTTTACAATTTTATTAATATTAACTTTTACACAGAATACTAGAAATTTGTACATTGGTAAAAATAAAAAATTATTATATAATACAAAATCAGTGTAAAATTTCCAAAACAAGGCACAATTGAAATGTTTTTATAGTAACACTATTCTGTTCAACAGAAAAGTTAGTAATTTCATCTGAGCATTTTTATTACATCCTAGAGACAGGTTTTAGGCCTAAAAGATCGAAGCATTTGCCCATAATCAAGGCAGTTGCCTCTGCAAGCAAAATTCGACCATCATTCACTTTAATAATGTCACCGGATGAATCTTTTTCAATACAGTAACAAGAATCATAGAATTCAGTGAAAGTGGTTGCAATTTCATATACATATTCGCATAAATGATGCAAACACAAATCCTTGGTAATTTTAAGTAAAACATCTGGTAATCGCAGTAGAACCTTTCCTAATTTCCATTCTTTTTCATGATCCAGAGAGACAGAAACAGTTTTGGCCAATTCATTTATTTTTTCAGGAGAATAATTGGCATTGCGAGCAATGGAACGAATCCTTGTATACGCGTACAACAAATACACAGCCGTATTGCCCTTATCTTCTAACATTTTATCAAATGAAAAGACATACTCGTGGTTCCGGTTGTGAGATAAGTCTGCATATTTGATACAACCGTAAGCAATCGATTCTTGAGCTTGTCGTAATTCTTCTGGGGATAAAACTTTATCCCTTTCCTTTTCTTTGAGTTTATCCAAAGCTCGTTGCAAACCTTCATCTAGTAAGTCACGCAGGCGGACTGTATCTCCAGACCGTGTCTTAAACTTCTTCTTGTCATCACCGAGCACAGCTCCAAATCCTACAAAATCCACACGATGTTTTTTCCTATCCAAAATGCCAACTCGCTCCGCACATTTAAACAAAATCTCAAAATGTTGCCTTTGGCCTGAATCAGTTATGTAAATAATCCACTCTGCCTTTTCGTCATACAGGCGTTGCTTAATGGCAGCTACGTCGGAAGTGTCGTAGGTGAACCCACCGTCGGATTTTATTATTGTCATGGGTATTCCAACATCCTTCTCGCCCCATAAAATCTTCCGGCCTTCGTCTTCTTCCAAGAATCCTTGCTGTTCAAGTTCTTTCACAATCTTTTTCATGTGAGGATGATAAAACGATTCACCTCGTTCTATGAGTGTTATGTCTAGACGGTCATAAATTTTCTGAAATTCTGTGGAATTTAATTATTAGTTTATTACAATAATAAGGAATAAATAAGTGCGTATATTTTATTTGTTGTTTTCATGTTTAAACTTGAGTTAGTATGCAATCCCGTTCTTCTATTTTACAAAATATTTTTTATATCTTCGGACTTTGATCACGTCGTTGTAGGCTCGACTGGCGCTGACGTTTCACAACATCACTATCATTCAATTCCTCGACGACGCGGTCTAAGCCCGAAGAGATGACTTCATAGACACAAACTGCGGAAGCTTGAAACTTCAAATAATGATTTTGTCCAAATACAATCAAACTTCCGCAACTCTAACTTCTATAAATCGAATTTCTCGATTACTCGAATTCGTTCTACAGTTCCTACAAATTTCCTATGGTTCCGTACAAAAATATTTCGATAAGTCGAAGTTTTCGATATCTTGATTGTAACGAAGTTCTTGGCGACAACGCATTTTTAAATTTGTATAGGAAATTTTCGCGTTGTTAATTCACCGTTGGAGCGCGCGCGGCGCTGCAAGTGGAGTTTAGCGAAGCGTTTCCCCATTCCCCGAGAACCGAAGGGCGAACAGACCGAGCGAGACCCACATGGAAACTTGGTACAAAAGGAGCTCCTCGAGGAAAAATCTATAACTTTTGAGTCCAGATCAGAAGGAAGAAGTCGAGCTTAGAAAACCTGTCCTGACCTGAAACTTATAATCCGAATTTTGTACCCAAATACAATTTACTGCAAACCTGAGAATCCTGCCTAAAATCCTGAGAAGTTCTGTCTTAATCTGGTGCAAACCGCATTCTGACAGCAATTACTTTTCCCTGTGCTCTAAGCCTAACCTGGGAGTGGAATCCCGAGTTTTGCTAAAAGCGATCCCAGTTTAAATAAACCCAAACACTGAATTTATCTGGTTTACGCCGCATTCTGGAAGTGTATCCTCCCGTAAATAAACCCAAACACTGAATTTTTCTGGTTTACACCGCATTCTGAAAGTGTATTTTCCCGTAAATAGGCCCGAACAATTAAAGTAACGTTCACATATTTAACCTCAGCTAGAGGAACCCCACAGCGAAGGAATTTACTACGAACAAAGTAATACAATTTTGTAGGCTGTGGCAACCTGCGTTTGAATTTGTAAAACATTTAAAACACCGACAAAACCCCGCCGAACTACGACCGCTTGCAAATTCACAAACTCGATTCACCGCACCTGTACTAACTTTTAGTAACGACACCGTAGATTCCAGCCTGATATATCCTGTGTATTAATAACAATATTTGATTTATAATTTAGCAAGCAGTAACCTCACATTCCGAGCTCCGCGTGCATTCCAGGGAACGACAGCGTTTCGTCCCGTGCGCCGCGACCGGCACGACATTCGCGGCCCAAAGCTGAATTGCGGACATTCCAGGACCGGACTACGGCCAAATTAATTTCATTTATATTACTTCATTCAGATCTAGTCAAAATTTTTCTGGAACTGCCTTTGTAGTCTCCTAACACCGGCAAACTCTAACAAGGTAAAACTTGTGTGGGCCCCAGGCCACAGGATCATAGAACGAAATGAAAATGCAGATAAACTAGTAATGCAAGGATCTGAAACTGTGGTCGGCCTAATTAAAAGGGCAGTGAGAGGAGCACTTAAAGAATGGATTCTAACCAAACATTTGAAATACTGGGGACTCGCGCTTCGACGATGATTGTAAAAAAGCAGGGCATGTAGCCCGCATGGGCATGGGCAATAAAGTATGAATAAATAAGATAATGAAAGGAAACACAGAAAATGAGGAGAAGTGCAAACAAGCAAAAGGAAAGATGAAAAGGATATGCAGAATATGGAAACGGTTGTTTTTGGAGCACAATTTGAGTAAAGTTGGATTATGTTAGTAAAGAGGTTAGGAATTTTTAACAAAGGGTAGAGAATACAACGAGATATTTTACGGTTAAAGATGAGAATTTGGCGGAAGGAGCAGATGACAAATTGGAAATATGAAAGAGACATTTTAAGATTATTAAAGCCAGAAGAACGGGACCAGGAGGATACAACAGATAGGAGAGAAGAACAGCCAAAGTACTGGGAATGCCATGCCAAGTTCGAACGAGATTGTAAATATAATAAACAAATCAAAAACAATAAATTACTTGGAAATGATATCATAGTACTGTTCTCAAAAGAAAATGAAGAAATGCTACTGGGAAAAATAATGAAATTAGTACAACAATTATGGAAACAGGAACAAATACCTGAACACTAGTCGCAGGCTATTCCTTATTTACAAAAATGGAAGTAACACTGACTGTGGAAACCACGTGGGGGGGTCTAGTACAAGACCTGACATACAAGATTTTGGTGATATTATCCAGCGAACTAATTAAAGATAGGATGGAAAGTATTTTAGGTGAATACCAAGTAGATTGTAGACCAGGGTTGTCCAACACCCGTCACGGGGCAGGTATCAATGCGGCCCACAAGCAAATGAAGACGCAATGAATTTCAAATGCTTTTTAGTTCAATTGTTATTTTTGTCCGTTAAATATACATATTGTACACCATTTGTAAAATTAAATTATATAATGTTTATGTGTTTTTTAAACATATGAAAAAAATCAGAAGTCTACTGTTAAATATTTTAAAACAGATTTTATGTAAGCGCGCCGACTTTTCCCCATAAGAGTCCATGTTACAGAACCAGTGCAGTAAGCCTCTGCAATATGTGGCAATCTAGTCAAGGCTCCGGCCTGACACTGACTGCGGTCGCGACGCGGAATGGAAACAATTTTTCACATTTCAATACTTTGACCGAACATAATCCTAATAAAAATAATAAAAAACAAAAGGTGGGGTAGTAATAATTTTGACATATGTTATTTAGTTCCGCGCCCCGATGAAAAATCTAAGTTTTCAACCTGGGGGGGGGGTCGATCCGCCATCTTGGATTAAAGGTACAAAAAATTGGTTTTTTCAAAATAATTCCTCAACGGTTGATCCTACGACAAAAATGTCTGATACAAATTTGAAGAAGACTAAATTCGCTACATTTTTTGTATCAACACTTTTTTTTTGTAAATCTGATGTGTAACGAAGTTACAGCGGCGCAAACGTGAACATTCTTCCAAAAAATCGTCCAACTTAATATTTTCACGGTAAATTTAGTAAAAATGATGATATTAATAATATTATCATTTATATGTAACATTGTAAATGTGAAAATAAAATTGTAAAAATGATAATACTAATAATAATATTAACATCACAATAACATTATATAGCGAAATCTACTTCAGATTGAAGTTATTTTTCTCGTTACGTTTAAATTTTTTTACTGCCACTGTGGCATGAATTTATACAAAGTATTATTAATATTAGTGTATGGATTTTTCAAGTTTCGTTCCGTGGGCTTTGTAACAGCCGTTTTAAGTAGGTATACATTTCCTTCTGCTAATCATTCGACGCTGTTTTTATCGTTGGCGAAGACGTCGATCTTTTAGTTCTGCTGACAGCATTAGGATCATCCAAAACCAACATCTACCTTTGCAAACCGGAGAGAGGCAAAACTGCTGAAAGACTGTATTCCGCGTATCGTTTGAAAGTGAAAGAAGCAGCCAAAAACATCCTGTTTTTACATGCGGTTAGCGGCTGTGACACGACATCATCCCTCTTCAACTAATGAAAAACAAATTTTTTTTGCTTGTCCAAAAAATCAAGACTCAATGCCTTCATTGGCATCTTCAAAGATCAGAATGCCAAACCAGAAGACATCGCAGACGCTGGAGCACGCTTTCTCGTTGCTTTGTATGGTGGCAATATGGAAGAAGAAACCTTGGAAGAACTCCGCTACCAACGCTTCGCAACATCGACAATAAAAATCAAATTCAATCTAGCTTCTTTACCACCGACGGACATTGCACGGTACCATGCGTTTAGGACCTACCACCAAGTCCAAAAATGGTGCGGAGTGCAAAAGATCCATCCGGCTGGGGCTGGAAACTCGGTACCAATGGGCTCAGTCCAGTACCAATGTCAGAGAAGCCTGCCCCAGATACCTTATTAAACTTCGTTTCGTGTAATTGCAAAATGGGATGCGGTGGAGCATGTGGCTGCAGAAAAGGTGGGTTGAAGTGCTCTGTTTTATGCGGATTCTGCAATGGTGAATCAAGCGCGAATGCACCAGTGGTCATCATCGAGAGCGACGACGAAAATGAGGCAATGACTTGGATGGAAGCCCAGATTCTTAATGCGGAAAATGGGTTAGAGGATTACACTAACAACGACAATTCTGAAGACATCAACATACACCGACCCAGACCATCAAAAAAAAGAAATAATATAAACATACTCGATGACATAAATTACGGAATACGAGCCGTACTCACTCAATTGCAAAAAAAAATATCTGTGGATTAGGCCTACTGGAGATACATCAATTAAAAAAAACGCACCGTTTACTCTACCTTGTGGTGGTGTGGAAATAAGTTGACTTTGAATTCACAAAATTATCATAATTATATAAAGAATAGCTCCAAATGATTTCCTAAAATAAGAAAAACGAGGAGTTGAACGATTTTTTGGAAGAATGTTCACGTTTCCGCCGCTGTAACTCGTTACACATCAGATTTACAAAAAAAAGCGTTGATACAAAAAATGTAGGGAATTTAGTCTTCTTCAAATTTGTATCAGACATATATATATATCTGTATCGTAGGATCAACCGTTGAGGAATTATTTTGAAAAAACCAATTTTATGTACCTTTAATCCAAGATGGCGGACCGCGCCGACTCCCCCAAGGTCGAAAACTTGGATTTTTCATCGGGGCCCGGAACTAAATAACATATGTCAAAATTATTACTACCCCACCTTTTGTCGGCTAAAAACCCCTATTAACTGGACTATTTCGGCAGCACTTACATATGTGAACAAATCTTTTGAAGAATGAACCACACCAAAAGTAAGACTCGAAATAGAATATCTGATGAACATCTGGGGAACACACTGAGAATTTCTACTACATCTATTGCACCAGATATCGAGACATCGTCGATGCAGATCTAAGGCCAAGTATCGCACTAGTTTTTTTTTATACATATGTTCTGATTGATATGTATAAGTAATTATTTAAATAATTATTATTTATTCAGTAAAAAGTATTCAAATGTAGTGTGCGAATGTTCTTGCAGTATCATGCAGGCCTTGGTATAACTTCTTGGTTTGAATCTCTGCTAATTGATGCATTGGCGTCGGTGGTTAGCCATAGTAGCAGAAATAGGCCGACGTTAAATAAAAAATAAAACAAACAAATGTAGTGTGCTTTATTATCCACGATTTTGGTTGATTTTAATGACAGTATTTGAACTGCGGCCCCAAAAACTTTCTACTACTAAAATGTGGCCCCGAACATCGAAAAGGTTGGACAACCCTGTTTTAGACCAAACAGATCACTGATTGAGCAAATTTTCTCTATGAAATAGAAACATGCGAACGCCTCAGAGTTTTATTTGTACTTATTTATGATATTTATTGACTTCAAGCAGGCGCATGACATAATTAGAGTTATAAAGTTTACAAATGGAAGCCGAGTTTGGGCTAAAAATAAATAAACACAAGACCAAATATCAGGGGAAACGACAATCAGTGGGACAAGTCTTTCAGGTAATATCTAGAGAAGAAAAGTGGTACAGATTCAAAATAGTAAACAGTTTTGCCTATTTTGGCATGACTTTAATAAATAAGAATGAACAAAAAGACGGACGTTATTAAGGGCCGGTTTTATAAAAGTCTGGGTTGACTGTCGGTTGACCAACCGACGGTTGGATCGTCAACCTTCGGTTGAGCGTGTTGTGGTTTTATAAAGCGTTTCTAGGTGGTAGTTGAAAAAACCCACGTTGTTTCAGGTTGGCAACACTGGCGATTGAGATTGTAACCAATCAAATTCGTCTTGTTCCTTGTTAGTAAATTAAAGTTTCGAAGATGTAGCTGCCACAGCGCGGGAATTATAAATTTTGCAGAGTAAAACACCTCTGAAAGAGATGTTACAGGAATATTAGATTAAAAAGTACAATATCAGATTCGTTTGCAGTGTTATAAATGATAGCTGTTTAGAATTTGTTACTTTACATCAATAATAATGACTGCTTGATATAATTATGTATAAAATGATGAGTACAGGTAACCTCACTTTTATTCGATTGTGACAGCGAGCGCGACCGGACGTGAAGCGACGTTTCCAGGTTTTTGTATTTTTGTGTGGTCTTGAGGTTTGAAATAAATCTTCAAGATGGATAGATTTATTAGTGGTTTGCATGGGAAATTGACTCATCAAGTAGTGACCACGAAGAGTTACTGGAAGCGGTGTTCTGACAGTTCTGACGCATGCGCACATCTACGGTTTCTTTTCAACCGACGGTTGAAATTTCTCAATCCGTACTCCTACTAGCGGTTGACTTCAACCACAGAATAAATACCTACGGATACAGAAGCGACACTCTCGACGGCGCCTTTGATGTTTCAATAGCTAGATTTTGTGAGGCGGC
>JABXWE010021261.1:0-25252 GCA_014611495.1 Limonius californicus | reverse complement strand
GATAATTTTCTATAATAATGGGTTTTTTTCGCTACTAGGTGGTATGGATTCCGCGGTCGATCGATTAACAAATACCATACACCACGCAGCCCGTATTAGATCTAAAAACAAATGTTCTGTGTGATTGCAGAGTAAGATAACAAGTAGCAATGAAACACAAGAAATAATAATTATTGTCTACGAACGTTACGATAATCTGTTACGGCTTAAACGAACGTTTTTGTCAGTCTGCAACAAACCGTTGAAAACAGGTTCAACGGTTAGCACAGGGAAGAAGGGAGGGTTCGCGAAACACGATCACTGGAAGAAAAAGTAGTTATTGATTCAATGTATGGGATGCCTTCAAATAAGTGGGAGTCACACTTCCTAATCACGGTTAAATAAGATCCTCGTAAAAGGATCAACGACGGTCAGCTTGTGGGGAGTCGAACCTACCATGTTGTGTTTCCGTCTTACCTAAACGTTTTTTATAAAATACATATAGAGAGGAAAGTATACAAAGTACACAAAAGAACAAGTTATAGGTTACTAAACAACGGCTATAAATACATTAATTAAATATTAAACAGAGAACTAGAGTCGGTGCTGCTCTAAATTAAGTATAATATCTAAAAAGTGGAATGTATGCAAAACGCATATCTACATTTATGGGTATATTTTGTTAAAACCCCGTTTCTATTCATTTAGTACCGTCTTAATGCGCGTTTTAACTTTTTTTTGTGCATATTTTGCATATTTGTAATTTTTTTTGACAATGTATATGTCCTAAATATTTTAGTACATTACTATTATATACATATTGGTATAATAAAATGCATTTGATTTGCATAAATTATAACATTCTAATATGTTTTCAAATTTCACTTGCCTTTATGTTTTACCTAAAAAGAGTTTGCATACAGATTATTGGTGTGAGATTGTCACCAAAAACAGTTTGCAGTAGATCTCTGGAGTGTCTACTGCCCACCTTGCTTTGCGTTTGGCTGGTTTATTTAGAACTTGCGGATAATTTTGATCTCTTGAAGTTTGAACATGATAATAGTTTCTTCTTACAAAACGCACTTTCAATAATAAATGGCATTCGAAGAATTTCATTATCAGCTATCAGAAGCAAGATTCATAGGAAAATACCAATAATAAACTATTACCGTAAGAAGTGCAGATGCTCTTCTGCAAAATAGAATAAACTTAGTTACACTTTCTGCTTCATTACATTAAGATCTCTGTATTTTATTTTCTGTAACTCCGATTATTGTTTATTAAAAATAATTTAAAAAAAAAACGGTAATTCGATAAATTAATTAGTGTGAGTTATAACTCATTAGTCATTACTCAACACTGTGTAAACAATTACAACATAGACTTTTCAATACTTCGCACCTTGATAACCAATTACAAACGTGCAATTAAAACATTGGACAATCAATCGAGTGATAATAAAAGTAAATACATTCGTCAAAATTATACCTGTCCTAAATTTTGATATGTTGCAATACTAATTCAAAGTTTTTATGAAAATTGTAAAATTTAAATAGTTGAAATCCAGTTTACTAGTCGTTAATAAAATATAGTATTCTACTCGCGGTAATCGCAATAACTCAATTGGATGATTACAGCACTCGCCTGCGGCTTCTGCTGCAAACCACATCCGCGTAAGTTGTTGCCTACATTACTGCTCGTTGGATAATATATTATTCCTTAAAAATAGATTTTTTTTCATATGCAAGGTGGCCCTAAAGTCAGGAAAAAATTAGCTACATTACCTTTTATTAGAATTTATTTGTGTATAAAGATAGTTGAATGTTAAATAATGATGTATTTTTAGAGGAATTGTTTGCAAAATGCGAAGTGCTTTTTTTATACGGGTACACTACCCTGTCCGTGCTAAGCTAAAAGAATAAAAGACTGTTATTATTTGAAAACCTCTTATTAAGGGCACATTTACTTAATTTAATATGTGGAAATGGTTTGATATTTTTCACACATTAATAGTAGTGAAATAAATTCAGACTTGCTACATTTATTAAAAATTTATTTAAGTCTTTTACAACACACAAATTTTATAAAATATGTTGGAGTACAATGAATTCAGCATGAACAAGAGCAGGCCAAGACTGTTTCAAGACTGCCCCTCTTGGCAAGATAAAACATCTATATAATATTTTACAGGAATGTAATTAAAATTATAACCACAACAGAACAAAGACCGCTCTTGTGTTAGAGGGTCGAAATAATTAGCCAGCTGTGTGTGTTTACAAATTCTCAATCCCTAAACTAAGCGTGCTGTAAATTATACTAGTTTTAACACATTGACATATGCAATAAAAGGAAACAGTCTCTATCCTAAAATTAACGACTGCACGCTGATTTTCCTATAACTAGTGCGTTACCGTAGATATTTGATACTGAAAACGTGTTAAAGTTCGGCGTTTCAGTCACATTCTTCTGTCGGCGGTTTGTTCGGATCGGACAAACTGTTACCTAATTACGAAACAGTAACGTTAATGGACATGCAAGATTCGGCCGTTTTCGTCTTCAACTCTATTATCAGTCCACGTGGCGCCGGTTAACACTGGTCGGCGTTTTGGGCATTCGGCAAATTGTCCCAGCCCCGCTTCCTGTTAAGATGTACCGTTTGGTATTTAGGTAATAAAGTTTTATTACGAACTTCAGTAAAAACGTGGTTCGGTTTTACCCATTTCTTTAATAAGTCATGGTCGTATTAGTCCAGTCAACGAAGGCCAGAAAAGGCCATTACCTAAAACGAATTCCAACAGTTTTGAAACATGGAACACTTAGAGGCATAGAAATAACACTCCTAGAAGGCTAGTATATAAGACTACATAAGCCGATCTACTCATGAAGAAACAGAGACAACAGATCTATGTGTTAGACAGAAACGCTAATTTTAGGAACTATTGCGCATGCGTGTTGTATACGAGGGTATGTCGTAATGTAGCTACGGGGGTCAATAGAAAAGTTTTGTGGTTCACTTATAAATATTTATTTTTTACTTCTATAAGCTATAGATACTTATATATTTTGTTATTTTGTAATATTTTAAATTATTTTTAAGTAGATAAATCACTTTATGCTCCAATATATTTTCAAAAAATATTAGTTAATATAAAGACAAATTGTCAAAAAACTTGGAGCAACATTCTGTGATAATAACGGACACCGCAGCATTATCATCATCAAAATGTAAGTTACACTACTTATTTTCATAATCAGATTCTTTAAGTATGCTAAAATACTTATTTGGCGTATTTGTGATCATCTTTAATTTACTTACTTTTAAAAAATAGGAAGCTAGATTGTGAATTTACTTACATTGATAATTACGTTATTTTAAAATTGGTCAGGTAAAATAAAACAGAAATATTAATTTTCAAACTCCCAATTTAATTTAAGCAAAGACAAGGGTGGCCGATTGAACCGAAGTGCAACCCAGGGTAAAGGGACCATAAAAACCATGATAACTTATTACATATAAAATAATATACAAAATATATAATAGACAAAGCAACAATATAAGTCAGAAAAGCAAACATAAAATACATCATATGTAAATACAATAAAAAAACAGCTGTAATCATATTTCTAATAATTATAGTACTTTATTAATATTGTAACATTTTATATTTAGATAAAATCATTATGTTTAATATCAAAATAAAACCATTATTTTATTGATTTTTAAATAAAATGAACTTTTGTAATTTTTGCCTAATATATGCTTGGTTTTCAGAAACCTTTTTACCATCCCAATGTAGCCTACACTTAAAAATATAGAAATAATTTGGCAGGAAAATGTACCCCCGGCGGCAGGGTTTGTGAAAACGATATTGCTGTTATATGTGAAGTAAATGTTTTTATAAGGTTAGTATTTTAGAACCGATTAACTGTCAAAGATAAGTTGAATAAAAATGAGAACAAGTTGAGGAAAAGGGAAATGAACAAAATACATCTCCGCAAGTTGTTTCATTCCAAAATCACCGTCAATGTTATTTGCTAGCATGAAGTTAAATATATTTTGAGGGATTTGATTTATAAATATGTCAAAGGACAAAGGCATCTTAAAAAGGGGTTCGACAAAATGATAAAACCGTAACATCAAAGACTATTTATAAAGACAGCTAATGTAAATGGTAAATGGTGAACCACCAGTTTTAGTTTCTGATGTGGCTGCCAGGGGTCGCCCTTGCACACATTTCGAGTCACTACAGTCGTCCAGCAAGCCTAAGCAATTTACATTTACTACAGTACTGATGTATTCACTACTTAGCTGTGCAACTCAGCACAGGGTTGCTTACGGTTTTTACCTGCTTAAAGGTAAATACAAAGACTACTAAAGCAAAGTAAATACTATTCCAGGAAAATAATCAGTAGTTATATCCCGTGTACTGGAAAATATACTCCGAAAATTTGACAAAATTCGTTATTTAGAAAATTTGGCTGAGTAACTGCAAGAGTGCGTTTCAAAGTAATGATTACAATGAAGTCGAACGATGAGGGATTTTAATAATTATTTTGAAACGCTCAGTGAAAATGCTTATTAAAAGCAAATATTTTTTAAATAAAAAAGATTCTGTCAAATTTACTATGCAAAATATGTATAATCAGGAAACCCCAAATTAAAAGTTATCATTGTATTTTAATAATTGCATAAAGAAAATACTGGTCTTCAGTAAATATGGCTTAATATTATGACCAAAAACTTTATAATAAAATAGTTAATAAATTTTCAAAATAGCGAGAAACAGTTAATAAAAAACTTTATTTTAATTATTGGTACAACTGTTGCTGTTCCCACAACTACAAAAGACAAACACAACTCATAATTGCACAAACTGTTTATATAATAAAACAATTCATATTTACAAAACTTGAAAAGAAGTTCTCATAATTGCACAAACTGTTTATATAATAAAAAATTCATATTTACAAAACTTGAAAAGAAGTTCTCATAATTGCAAAATAATAAAAAATATAAGTAATTCAAAAACTTAATTTTCTTACCTGAATTGATTTTCCACGTTTCACATCTTTCACTATCTTTGAATGGAAAAGAAAACATTTTCAAATTCGGTGTGTGGTATCTACTATTGCCACACTTCGTATACGCGCACTTATTTCCGGACATTTTCTTATTTTTGAGTTGATGTGTTTTCCACAAGAACAAAAACTGGAATAACTATTAACGAGCTGGGGCTGGCTAACTCACAAACCATTACTTAGCAGTTAATACTTAGCTTTGTCTTAATTACACACCCCTAATCTGCGCACATCCAAAGTTACATGTACTTTTGTCAGACATGACTTAGAGCCTAATTAGCTGGTTTTCCCTTGCAATACTGCAAAACAATATTTTGAAGCTCTAATAATTATAGGCGTATATCTAAGAATTATAATATACCTATTCCATACCTGTACGTAGTAATCATTTTTTATATAACAATTAACATTTGTAACTATTTTCACAGTTTTGCTAGTATTTTTATTTAAGTTTGTGTACTTTATATACCAAAAAAATTAAATTGTGAATTCTAGTTTCGTATATTTCTTCTAGATTTCATTTTTCAAGCGAAAAATAACTGTGGCTATTGACTGTTCTCCTATTTATTTATTTTATTCAATTATAAGTGAATATCTACGGCGTATTGCAACAACTAAAAATGCAATTAGACTTGTGCTTCTCAGTAATCCGTCTACTTGTTCCAGAGGACTTGTAGTTGCTGAGGGATTAAAACTGCCGCCACCCAAATAGGATTCTGGGAATATCATTGATTACAATTAATGTATTAACTAGAAGGTATTCCACTATTGTCATTTGCACGCTGAAACATTAAAATTTCCACAAATTCTTTATAATCCTCCCAAACTCACCCTACAAGTAAAATTTCTTGTAAATCCAGATACAAAACTAAATCATAAATGGAATATTTTAAAAATATTTTAAATTTGTAACATAAAAATGTAACATGTCAAATTTACTTAGTAAGTTTTAAGCAACATGGAAGATAAGCCGTTGCGAAAAAAATGCTACCAAAAAAACATGTCTAACTTCCGCTTCCGGTTTCGGATTGGTTCTAAAAGCTTGTTTTCCCAATGAATTTTTCATAAACCTCTGCTAAAATGAAATATCAAAATATAAATATTTCTCTGTAACTTTCCAGGTACTAACAAAAAGCAGCTAAACTAAACAACTTTAATGACCAATGGCCGTATTCACCTAAGCCTAATCCTTTCTATTATCAGACGCGGACATATGTCCAGAAATGAAGAAAGACAGAAAATTTTGTAACGCCCGTCTGTGATTGAACGTTACGTTTAGTTAAAGTGGCGACAGTGGCGCATACTGGTAGTGGCATCAGAAACTACGCTTTAGGCGATTCACATTATCGAGCCGTCTTTATAAATAGTCTTTGACAATAGCTTCCTATTCGGTCAATTGCCGTATATCTGCAATGTGTACGGAAACAGGCGAGCTGCCTAAGATTGGCAGCTAGGAGTATACCAGATGGGACAAGTAATTTCCGTCTCTCAAACACTACAAATCACGTTCCAATTGCTCTTTAATAGTATTAAGATCGCTTTCACAGTAGCACTTTTGGAAAAATACGTTAAGGATTTATCAAATTTAATTTGAAACCGTGTTATAAATTATAGAGTTGTATTTTTTGCCTTATTGACACAAAGGAGTAGTTAAAAATTAATAAATGAAAAACTAAACTTTTGTAGGTATTCACTATTTAGTGAAGCGTAGAAAGAAATTAAAGTAACAGATTGAATCAGTGTTGAATCTCTTCGGTATACAGCACTAAAACAGGAAAATTTTAAATAAAATAAATCCGTTTACTTTTGAGTTTAGCGTATATCTGTCTGTCTTCTATGTACACATTAAATTCGTAGCCATTCCTAACGTGTTAAAATTTTCGATATCTGAAATGTATCTCTTTGTATCCAATATTGGATATATTCCGTCTATTTATTCTCGCAAGCCTGTAGTTTCCTTGTTGTTCTGAACCATTGATTTGCCGCTATTATTAGAATATTTCCATCTTTTCGGACTATAGGTGGTCGTCCAATGATTCTTTCCCCGCTACAAACTACACAAACTCATATCATTATCAAACTGATCTCAAGCAGGTAAGAACCAAACCCTCCATGGTCTGTGCTAGATACAACATAAGAGAAGGGGAATTTCACTGGCAATATACAAGACATACAATTTTATGTGAAATTTTTATAATGTGAAACTGATTCAACATTGCTATGACAGATGACAAGAAATTAGAAATACAGTTCGTTATTGTGAAATATTATTACAAGGTAAAGTATGTGTAACTATAACTCCGACTACAAATAACATTCTGGAATCCACACCACGCGTATTCTTCCATATAAAATTATCTCGCAAAGGCGTATAGGAAATTAAAATAAACTCTTTACGTTTTCACTGCGGCGAAGTTTAACAGAACCCACATGGTCTCCAAAAGCCACTGTAAATAACTTACTTGAGTAATTGTCATGTTCGTCTGGGTTTTCAGCGTTCTAATTTGAAAATTTGGTCACTTAGCTGGTACACTACAGATGTGCTGTACTCGGTGAAATTAAGGTGGGGTCTAAATTGTTCCTGTAATTTAACGTTGTGCCTAGACAATTTGTTTACACACAATATAGAGGAATATGATAAACTCTTTGCGAACCAGGTAATAAATACTGTTGCAAATTTTCCGCTAGAAGATATTGCAGAAATAGCCCCTGCATCTGCCCAAGAACTCAAGTCCTATATAGAACGACTTCCTAATCGTAAGGCTCCTGGGCCAGATCTGATAACGAATGAAATATTAATACACTTACCAAAAAAAACTGTGGCTTACCTAACTTCAATATGCAATGCCTGTATGGGATTGGGATACTTTCCTATTCTTTGGCGAACTACCAACGTAATTCCAATATATAAAACTGGAAAAACAAAACAAGATCCAGGCAGCTATAGACGTATTAACCTGTTATCAACAATAGCCAAACTCTCAGGAAAGGTGATGCTTACTCAACTACAAGATGACTTATTAGAAAATGACGTGATCCCTCCTCACCAATTTGGCTTCGGTAGTCACACTCAACAGCACACCGATTACTCAGAATAACAGAGACCATTGAAAAGGGGTTTGAGGAAAACAAATTTACGGCAATAATGTTCATGGACTTGGAAAGAGCTTTTGATAAGTTAGGGCAAGATGGGCTCTTATAATAATAACTCAATACCAGCCATGTTTTCTGATGACGCGGCAATAATAACATAGAGTGCAACAGCAGAAACAGCAATAGAATACCTGCAAAACTCGATAAATGTAACGTGTGACCATGGTTTCACACATGGAAAACTAACTCAGTAGTGAAATATTTGGGAGTTTACGTGGATGTAAAACTCAATTTGAGATATCACATAAATAAAGAACTCAACGAGTGTTACACCAGATTCGTAATATTCTATCCGCTGTTTAACTTCAAATCCCATCTTAGAGCTGAATGTTCTACTCTCATCTATAAAGCAATCCTCTGACCCATCCTTACTTATGCATGCCCAGTTTGGAGCAACGCATCTAAAACATCAATGAAGAAACTCCAAGTGATGCAAAATAAAGTACTAAGAGTTGCAATTAAATATCCAGGGTTTGTGCGCAATACACAAATACACAATGAGTTAAATGTTCCACTAATAACTGACTTTATCAACAAAGCAACTATCAAGTTTTTTAAAGACATAGTGTTGTGTATAAGTGTGACAAAATTAAATCTTGCGCAAAAGGACATCCACACACATCTTAAGCGCAAGTTACCATAAGATTTGATCTAAGGACTACCTACGTTTGTTAAGTATTACATCATAAATACGATAAGCTAGAGGTGTGAATATATTCATACAATTCGCGCTCAGATTTGACGTTATATTAGTTGTAAGAATAATAATAACAAATCCGTGTATTGCACCTTGTATGCAGAGCCAGCTAAATTACAATTTAAAAAAAAAACGTTGTGCCGTTTTCTCAGAATAAGTAATAAGTTGAAAATATCGTGTACTTGTCTTACCGTTTAAGACGGATAAAATTAACCCCGTTACTCTTTTTTAACGTTTTCGCGAAAGTCTATTGTTCCAGCAAAAACTCTAAGCAGTAGTTTATCGTTGTTACCGTTGAAAACATCCAGATTCATCGGCATTTTCTAATGCAGCATATTTTTACCGCACAATATGATACACTATTATGCAACCTGGGGCAACACTAAATGAAGTCAGGTTAACTGTTTTTTTCTCTTGTGTTTCCTCCTTGCGGGGTGTCGACCGAGCGACAGCCTACCTATTTGCCTTCCACTAGCCTGATGCCGAATTAAGGTAAAACCCACCCATATTATAAAGTGTTAGTGAAGATTGTGTTGTGAGACGGCCGTGGGCTAGAGGTTAGTGCGTTAGACTTCTACGTTGAAGGTCCTGAAACATCGGATTTTAAACGGCCGTTCTCCCTCCCAAGGCAGTGGCAAACCAGCGAGGTATTCTGCCAAGTAAATCTTCTCTGGAGTAGAAGTGTTTACCTCTCCCGTGGTTCGGAGTCCACGTTAAGCTGTAGATCCTCTATATATGTGACACTCTAAACGCGCAACACAGGCATAGGAGAGAAGATCGCTACGTCTTATAAGAGGTAACGCACTCAAAGAAGAAGAAGGGAAGATTGTACGCAGTGATTATTTGTATTCAAAGCGTTTCGATTTGTAAGACTTAAGAGTAATTAATTATATTATCAAGAAATAAAGAATCCATTATTTGTAAATTTTTTAGTAGATTTAATAAATAATTGTGTGAATGTTGTGAACTCTGTCAATGCAATTCTTTTTTTTTACTCACTGTAAATTTCGTAGTCAGTAGCTGTTAGAGCAACAGGTTCTGACGTCTCGAGGGCTTTTCGTCATATATTTAATTTATAACAGAACCGAATCTGGTCCTCCTTTAAACGTTTCCGCCATGTAACTATACCAACTTCCTATTCAATATATTTCTAACCATTCTTTCATAACTTATGACTTGTTGTTTTGTGCAATTTCTCTGTATGTATATTGTAAGAAATGCTAAGGTAGGGAGGAAGCACAACAAGGTAGGTTCGAGTCCTTGTAAGATGACGGTACTTGGGCCTTTTCACAAGGATCGTCGTTTAGGTTTGATTTGGAAGGGCGGCGCTAGATTCTTTTCACTTACCCCGTACATTGTACCAGTAAAGATTTTTCCGATAATCGTGTTCCTCCCTGTGCTAGCCGAAGAGTTTTACCGGTTTGTTGCGGGCCGACTGAAACGATCGTTTGGCCCGTAAAATTCACAACTTAATTAAGAGTAGCGATTTTCGCTTCTATGGATATGCACAGTCCTACAGCACCTACAGCTAAAGGTGGGCCCCGAACTACGGGAGGTGTAGATGTAGATTCTAGATTGTTTGTACGGAGAGGGTTGTTTCTGTCCTTTGACACTGCGGCCTCTTGGGCCTATTGTGCATCTACTTCTGTCGCTAGTTGCTGTCAAGTACATCCGTCCCTTTATCAGGTCTAGGAGTTTGTTGATCAGACTGGCTTGCGGTAGTATGTCGTTGGGATTAGTGCCCTTAAAAATTTAATATCTTCTACGAGCTAAGCAGTGTTCCGAATGTTTGGTTACGATTCTTCATTCTTTACTTGCTCCTCTCACTGTCCGCTTAGTCAGACCGACAACAGCCCCTACGGGAGGTGTAAATGCTATATATTTATATAAATATATATTATTGTGATATCGTATTGGCAGGTGATGGTGCTTTAATATTTTATTTTTCTTCAATAAACTTTATACTATTGATAATAAACCAGGGATGATGTTGATTTGGAACTTTCTATAATCTGTTTCTTTTTCGGCCCTAATCTATTCAAAAACGTATTTCAGATCATTTATTTATTTATTTTTAATATTTGGTAAATCTTATCCATAATGTGAGTTGTACCGATGGTTGTTGTTATTATGTAAATTATTTATAGATAGGAGGTTGTGTTTTTTAATAATTTTTGATCATGATTGAGAATGGGAAAAAATGAAATTTATTGATTAGTTACGAAAAATATTAATTAAATAAAAGCTGTATGAATTTGTTCCACTGATAAAGTCTTAAATTATTATTTATTCTATTAAAGAAAGTGTTTGTAAATTGAAAGCTGTATCAATGTTTAAGTTCTTCGTATAATAAATTTATTATTGTGATCTTACTACGTTGAAATGTGTAAAGGATATTTGTTTGGACTGTGAATAAATTACTATAGAACGACTGTCATATTTTATTTTAAAAAGTCGTTCTTAAATAAGAAAAAGTATTTGGAGATTCTGCTAAAATTTATAAAACATCCGAGAGAAGTTATTCGAGCCGAGGTTGGTGTTTATCTGGATTTGGACTGCAGGTAGAGGAAATTTGGTGTAGTTTGGAGGGGTTGACTGAAGAAGGTGGAAGACGACTAGTTTTAGTGACAACGAATAAAGGTGGGTGACATTTTAAAGTTGTTTGACAATAAAGTGAAATTTCAATTGTGCCATTTATGTATTTAGATAGTAGTTTAAAAATTTGTGAAATCAGAGGGCACTTATAATATGGATTCTAAAATTAAAACTTCATTATTGTGTTTTACCGTACATTCCTTAGTTTTCTAAATTAAACAGTATTGCAGTGAGTTCTTAAAACAGCATTTACCCTGAGAGTCTTTCATAGCCGTGGTATAGATTGTGAGTTACCTTCACTAATTTTAATACGTAATTCATAGTAATTTCCTTCTTGGTTTGCTGAACGTATTAAATAAGGTAAGGGGGTATACTACTATAGCAATATATATATTAAATTATAAAGCAACGTAGGTCCGCAAATGCGCATTTACGAAATGGGGTAATTTTCGCGGACCACAACTAAGGTACATTTTGGTAAGAGTGCAAGTCTGCAATATAAATATTGTGTTTGGTGGTTATAAACTGAATAACAGTACATCCTTGTCTTAATTATATGATTTATAATCAAAGCCATAAAAAGGATATGTGCTTAATAATAAGTTGCAAAACAATAGAATAAGCTTCATATAATGTTATAATACAGGGTGCTTATCTTTCGAGGCCCAACATGTACATCTCATTTATTTGAACAGACACAAGAAAGTTTATGTTAAAGAAAAGTTGCGTATCTAACTGCTATCAGCCTTCATTACTCACATTTTATGAAATTTTTTTAACTTCTACGAATATTTACAATCTATCTAGAAAGACACTCAGCAGATTGTTTGATAATAGCATTGCAACATACCTTGGATTTTAGAGCTTAGATTATATCAATAAATCACTTACTAATTAAATCTATTTATTAGGTCTAGAGGTTTGAATCTCTTGAGCCTGCGCACTTCACTTGCTTTGTCTAGTAAATTCACAGCTAACCTATTCGGGTGGATACTGAGTCTATCGCGGAATTTTACACTAAATTTGTGATTTTGTCCTGTACCGTAGTTATTTCGAGGTCACGATGAATCACCTAATTTCGGACGTACCATGGAGCATTCGTGATGGTTCATATCACCATTGACTGGAAGCGTTGAGGATTGCCAGGTTGGAGTTGCTCGCTGTACCCCACAGCTGAATTCCGTAAGTCCATACTGGCTTTAGTGTGGACTTACATAGCAGCAGTTTATTTTCTAATGAAAGCTGGGATGTTCGGCCAATAAACCAGTACATTTTCCTGAATTTGAGTCCCAATTGTTTCCTTTTTGTCCATATGTGTTTTTTCCAGGTGAGACACCGATCAAGATGTATTCCAAGGTATTTCGCATCCTGGGCTTGTGGTAGTGGTTGATTATTTATCGAGACTGTCGGACAGGTTTCCTTACGCATGGTAAACGTCACATGAGTAGATTTGATTCGTTTGCCTTGATTCGCCATCTTTTTAGCCAATGCTGGATCTTGTTTATATGCGTCTGCAAGTTGCACGAAGCCATGTTTGGGTCGGTATGCAATGCCAGTACGGCTGTATCGTCAGCAAATGTTGCGATTGACGTAAGCCTAGTTGTCGGTAGGTCCGCCGTGTATAGGAGGTACAAAGTTGGTTTAAAACACTGCCTTGTGTCACTCCCGAATTGACTGGATATAGAGGAATTTTACGAGAAAATACCGATCGGAGAGGTATGACTTCAACACTCGGTAGTATTCATGCAGAAGGTTGCTCTTGATTCTAAAAAGCAGGCCATCGTGCCAAACTTTGTCGAACGCCTGGGATAAATCCAGAAACGCTGCTGAGCAGTATCTTTTGTTTTCTAAGTCCCTACTTATTTTAGCAACTTCTCTGTGGACTTGTTCTATAGTTGCGACTAAATCCGAATTGGTGTTTCGGTATTATATTGTTACTCAGCAGTATGGGCCTCATCCTTGTAGAAATAGTTTCTCGAAGATTTTTGACAGAATCGGCAGAAGACTTATTGGCCGATATGATGCAACTTCTTCCGGGGGCTTATCAGGTTTTGGGATAGCTATGATCTATGCTACTTTCCACTGACAAGGAAAGTAGCCCAGTCTCAAGACTGCATTAAATATTATGGTAATAAATTTCATACCTTTGTCTGGAAGCTGTGTTAACTTCCTTCCCGAAATTAGGTCGTATCCAGGCGCCTTTTTGAGGTTTAAGTCGGTCGTGATGTTGATCTTATTTCGCTCACTCTAAACTTATCAATTGGTAAGCTCATTTGATACCTGCTTTCCAGCATCTGATGAATGTCGCTTTCTTCTTCATTTGGTATCTCGCGCGGGAAAAGCTAGAAAACCTTTGCCAGATGGGTTGCAATTGCCATAGCTTTCTGTTGGTTGGTTTTTGCCCATTGTCCGTCCACAAGTCGTATGGGTGGAATAACTTGCTGAGGTTGCTTAATTCTTTCAGTGGCTTTCCACAATGAATAATCCGTTGCTTCTGTAGCTGACAGGTTTGCCAGATAGTCTTGAATTGCCTGGTTCTTTAGATTACTAAAGAAGTCTTTGAGTACTCTGGTTGCTTGATTAAATCTACGATTATCTTCTGGGACTCTCGTATAGCGCCATTGTCTTCTTATATTTCTATTCTCGGCGATTTTTTCTCTTGCAATCATTGGGCAATTTTCACCGTCATTGTGTTCTTTCTGGTTTGGGGTTTCTTGCCATGCAGCTTCCTGTATGGCTTTGTTAAGCGATTCAACTGCATTGTTTACATCCTCTTCGGTTTTTAAGAAGATATCTAGTGATATTGATTCGTCTATCATATTTTTGAAGACGTTCCAGTTTGTTTTCTTATTGCTAAGGGAAAAAGGTCTTTGCTTGATTTGCACTTGTGTACCAGCTGTGATTTAGCAGTACTCTGTCTTTGGGTGTAATCAACCTGGAGCCCCACTGTAGGTGTTTGACGTTATAATTGCCTCCCGCGATAAATTTATTAACAAGGGATCTGTAGTACTGCTCAAATTGTTCTTGCGTTCATGTCTGGGCGGGCAGTAGACTGCTGAAAAGGTTATCGGGCCTACCCAATCTTCCACTGCAATGCTAGGCGCTTGTAGGTATTCTTGTTTGAATTCATCCAGTTCATGATTTTTTTATAGAATTTTTTACAATGACAGTTGTTCCGCAGTCTGCAGTGCCATCTGGGTGTTTTGTGTCACAGATCGTGAATTTTGGTATTTTTAGATAGCTTCTCTTGGTGAAGTGGGTTTCAGTAACTAACCTGATGTCTATATTTTGGATTGTTATGAACGATTTAATTTCTAGTCCATGTTGAGACAAGCCATTGGCGTTCCAAAGAGCTATTTTGAGAGGTTGGGCCATTATGTTTTTTTTGCAACTACGGCTGTCAGTAGGGTTAGCATGGTGCTAATTTGTTCCATGAGCCCCTTCATCATGTGTTTAAATTCGAGCATGTTGGTTGATTGCTGGGGAATCATGGCGTGTTGAACTATGTTGATAGGATATTGTGACTGCTGGGATTTATCTCTTGCCAATTGAGCGTAAGGGGTTCCTGGTAGAAGTAACCGTGAAGGCGCTGTATTTAATGACTGCCTTGTGTTAAACTGTTTGTTTCTAAGTTGTGGGAATTTTTTCTTCTGTAGATCCTTATATATGGCGCAACCTTTATAGTTAACGGGATGGTTTCCTTAGCAGATCACACACTTTACATTTAATACTTTTTTCTTGTCTCGGACATTGAACAGTTTGATGGTCACCTGCGCATTTTATGCAGCGCGGAGTACGATAACAAAACTTCTTGGTGTGTCCATATGTTTGACAATTAACACATTGGAGTGGCTCCAACTTGACTCGAGAGTACATTAGATATTCTAAATTATATATGTCCTTGTTGTTGTCGTCAGGTTTTAACTCTACGAAGAATAGCGGAAGGGGTTTTTTGTTCCCCTTTGTCTGATGTTGCATATGTTTGTAACAGTATGTCCTAGTTCTTCTAATTCGCTTGTTATTTCCTTAGTGTCTGTAGTTTGGTGCATATTTGGCAATACAACTCTAAAACTACGTTCCTGTCTACTTTGATTTGTATGAAATTTCGTGTTTTTAGCAGCAAGCGCTTTTATGATTGCGAATATTGTTCTGGAGTCTTTGGTTGTATTTTAACCTGATCATTAGCGAGTGTTTTAGTTTCATATTAATTTTTAGCGATTTCATCTAGTAGCTCAGTGAGGGGGCTATATATTTAACCCCAACTACGAATATAGGAGGCGGTTTGGAAACTTTTTCTTCTTTTGAATTGTGTCGCTTTGGTCTGCTTCTTTATCGGAGTTTTCGTTATTCGTGAGGGTTGAAAATTGATTTGAAATGGCCACTGGTGAGTTAAGCCAGTAATTAGATAATTTTGTTTGTTTGAGACTTCTGAAAGGTTTGTCTGCTATGATTCCTGTGTCGTTTTTTGCTCTATACGATTTGCCAACCCGTTTCATGGACTGGCAGTGGTGGAAATGCAGATTGATACTGCTACGATGCCAATGGAACTGTTTGGGTCACTTGAGATGGTGCATTATAATTTATCATTGGATGGGGGGATAAATTGCTGCATTTGGGGCGCGTATCCTGTAGGTTGTGTGATTTGTATTTGTGCAAATTGCATTTGCGGCATTTATTCATATTGAATAGTATTCGGCGGATACGATTGCATTATTTGCGAGTTTACAAAGTTGAGAGCGAAGGCCATCCTGGGAAAGCGCTTTCGCACGTTGATGCTTGTTTATCTTATCACATACAGTGTCACGCCTTTAATCTTTACTACATACAAAAATTGGTTTAATTACAAAAACAACCTAGCAACTCCGCCACTGCTTAGGTAGTAAATTAATAAGTTGACAGATGCTAGTATCCCGGAAACCCAACCGAAGGAGTAGGTTCAAAACAAATAATTAATTAATAGGCGCCGCCGACTTATAATTTTCTAGCATCGTCCGAGGTGTAAATGGGAAGTCGGACCCCAACATAGATAATCATCTACCTTTATATCTCCTATATGTCCTTTATGTAGACCGTACACCAGACTCCCTATCTACAGACCCAGGCGTCCACTCGGTTCGGGAAAAACCTTGCCAAGGTTACTCGACGATAACAGCATATCTATTTGAACAATACGTATAAATGTAGAGCTTTTCTAATGCGTCGCCTTCATTTCTGGAAGTCCAGCCGTATGAATTTTGCCTAAATTAAATTTATTGGAGATTAGAATTAGATTCGGGAAATTAAGACAAGACACAAATTTCCTGATCATAACCAACTCACCAGTAGATGGGCACTGACTTATCACCAAAAATATCTTCTTAACCGGAGTAAATTCTATATTGGAAATAAATTCCTGGAGATTTACTTCCCGACAACTATGGGAAATGCTCCTGTGGAGTGACTTTCAAAGCGGAAAACTAATTCCCAATCGACAGCCGATTTCAATAAATAATTCACTATCCACAATATACTTCCGGTAAGATTGACAATGCTTAACCTACTGACCTAATTACGAAAACTGTCTTTAGAATTTCTTCCCCCCCCCCAACTTTTGAGACTCCAAAACGTCTCGCGTCGACTTGACAAAAAAGGTAACTTCGAAATATTAAAAATTCCTATAAGCTTGAGAATAAGTAAATATGTATAAAGGGTTTCCTTCTTTTAGGCGCGGAAATCGTTACAACAGTTATCAGTTTCCTGATTGTTATAAACTTGGCCTCGCGGCCTTTTATTAATAAATCACGTCTCACTTGATACCTCGAGCGCGGAAGAGCAACCGACGCGTCCGAACGCTTCAAATTTCAAGCGAAAAACTCTAATTGTGAAATGAATATCTATCATAATAATATCATAATAAAATTCTAAAAATTTAGAAATATTATAGGGTTAGATAATAAAATTACAGGGTTACAGTATTCTGATCAAGCTAGCCCAGGGGTCGACAAACCGCGGCTCCTGAGCCGCATGCGGCTCTTTGAGGACGTTAGTGTGGCTCTTTAAATTGAGTTGACAATGTTGACATAGAATAAAATTTTGAAAATATTCCCGCAAAATTTTATTTTATTTTCATGCATCTTTAGCGGGAATAACAACTAATGAAATAAAACACCCAATGTGTCAATAGCAACAGATGGAGCCAAGAGTATGTTGAGTGTTGAGTTACGTTTGACAAGCACGGTATCAACTCCTAGAACGAGTACATAGTACTTTAAGCCAGATAAAGAGACGATTTATTCGCTAGGTATATAAATTATCTTACTAGAAGGAAATATAAAATTTCCATAAGTTTTTTTCTTTATATTCGGTTGGACAGCTAAAAGATACATTCCGATCTGATTGCTCTAAAGTATTCCACAAAAATGTTCGGGTATTACAAAATCGTTATTAGTATAAACATATTTAACTAAAACGAAGACAAATTACTTTAGTTGAAATATTTTGAAAAAAAATAAATAAAAAGGGCCACAACTTGGGTAGGTAAACTTTTTGCAGGTGTAATCAATTTTAGTAGACAAATATTGTGCACCACATTCTGTTTATCAAAACCGGTATCCATTACAAATCGATCATTCATAAATAATTCTTAATCATTAAGTGGTAATTAGAATAACAGTGTTGTCGAAAACAGAGAATCCACTATCTTCTAATGGTTAAGAGAAAAAAGCTAATAGCTCCCTTAGCAGTGTATATACAAAAAATGATATAACACACCTACCGTTTTGATCAAATCCAATGCAGTTCTGATCAAAACTGTGATATAGAAGAAAAACTAATCCGGTTAACTTTTTGTAATTTCTTCAATATTTCAGCATTTAATATTTGAAGTACTAAATTTTATTAAATTCCAGTAAATAACACTACCGCAAAAATTTAAGTCTGTTTAAATATAATCCACTAGCCCAGAGTTCTTCAACCTTTTAGTATTTGCGACCCAATTTTCAATCACAATTCTCAATGCCCCCCCCCCCTCATACAATAATTCTACTGAAATCGAGCTGTAATTGTAATATTAGTTTCTATTTAATTGTATTTTGACGCTAAAGCTACTCTACGACCTCAATTCTTAATTATAAACCTTAAGAATTTCCACGAATAGGTAAATTTATTCATATTTAGCAACACCGATCCGCTGGATTGATAAAACCAGAATCGATGCCTCTCTATTGCTCTCTGTCTTACGTCCACCATATCAGACATTCTCGCAGCTTCGCAAGAAGTTCCGATTTATCTCGAACATTCCGGAACAACTGCGCGACCGCGACGCAAGCGTGAATAAATGCTGCACGTCATTCAATTCTAGCCGGTCTCGGTCGAGTCGATCCTTCTATCGTGAATGTATATGTTGTAATTTACGTGTTAACTGCAATCCGCGGTATTCGAGTAGCAGTTGTTTTATACCGAATCATGGATACATATTTAAGTGGGCGTAAGCGAGCATTAGACGATAGTGAAGCATCAACAAATGCACAGACGAGCGTGGTTCCAAAGATAAAATCCAAAAGATATTCTTAAAAATACTTAAATTTTGGGTTTACCAGCACTGAAGTAAATGAAGAAGAAAGGCCCCTGTGTGTCATTTGCTCAAAAATGTTGGCAGCAGACAGCATGAAACCCAATAAACGTAAACGACATTTGGAAACGCTTCATAGTGAATACATTAACAAACAGCAACAATTCTCTGAATTAAAATTAAGATCATATGAAAAGCAAAAATCATTTTTTAAAGAAACTTTATCTGTGAATGAAAAAGCTTTCTTGCCTCTTACAAAGTTTCATATAAAATAGCCAGATGTAAAAATCCTCACACCATTGGTGAAGAGCTCATTCTGCCAGCTGCAATTAAGATTGTGGAAACTATGTTTGGAGATAATTTTGCCAAACAATTGCAGTCCATACCTCTATCAAATGATACTGTTACCCGTCGAATTGGTAATATAGGCTGAAGATGTACAGTATCAGCTTTTCGGGAAGTTGCGTGACAAATTGTTGTCAATTAAGCTTGACGAGGCAGCAGATAGCAAAAAGATGCTCATTTAATTTTCTATGTTCGCTTTTGTGCTGGTATGTCAGCGGTAGAAGAACTACCTATCTGCACACCAATAGAAGTCAAAGTAACAGCACTTGCATTATTTGCTATCTTAAAAATGATTTTGTAAACGAGGCAAACATAGAGTGGAAAAATTGCGTCGGAATATGCACCGATGGTGCTAGTACATTGTCTGGAAGATTCCAAAGTATACAAGCACTTGTGAAACAAAAATCTCCAGTCTGTCTGCAAACATTGCGTAATCCACAAACAAGCTCCGGCTTCCAAAGAAATGAGTCTTCATCTAAATATTGTGCTAACGACGGTTGCAACCGTAGTACATTATATAAAAATGAGACCACTAAAATCAAGAATCTGTTCAGCACTTGGTGACATGGGAGCAATACATTCAGCGTTACTATTTTATTGCGAGGCAAGATGAAATCGGCATTATTCTAGAAGAGGAAAACCGACCGGAAGCCGAGAAATTTCAGGAAATGTTCGCAAATGTGGATGAATGTATTAAAACTTACAAGGCTGAAGAACAACATGTGAAACTTGTTCTTGCAGCCATTGAAAATCATTTAGCCATGCTGGCAAAGAATTTTAAAAAGTATTTTCTTCCTGACAACAACTTGGTAGCAAGTTACGAGTGGGTTAGGGACCCGTTTCAAAATACTCCCGAAGGTTTCTCAACTGCCGAAGAAGAAATCTTCGTAGACTTCACGGCAAGTGGCGAAATCAAACGACAATTTAGTAATAAATTAATCTTTGAATTTTGGGCAGGGCTGGATGATGATTTTTCTGCACTGAAAACAAGAGCATTTCGTATACTATTACCATTTTCAACATCCTACCTTTGCGTAACCGTATTTTCTGCGGTGGCTGCTTTCAAGACAAAATATAGATCTCAGCTAAATATAGAAAAAGAACTCAGAACAGGCGCGGACTGGCTATATTATTTCAGGGCGCTAATATTTGTAGGAGCCTGTCCAGGCCTTGTAAAGGTTAAAAAAATATAATTTGTTGGGATTGGGAGGCCCGGACTTGCCCGAACTCCGACGGCCCGGGGTGCTCCAGCGCCCAACGCCCCTGGCCAGTCCGCGCCTGACTCAGAGTGTCAATTTCTAATATTAAACCTTCGTTCGAAAAACTTTGCTCTGCAAGACAGGTCCAAGGGAGTCACTAATAGTTATTAAACTTGTTTTTAATTTAGTATTGGTAAGTTAATTATTAAATACATTGTGAAGTACTGATACAATCCCATTTATAAGTGTATTTATATCAGTGTAATCGTGTATTTTATTTTTTATTATGTCAGAATGTATTTTATTGCTTTTCTTTCAGTAAATTACATATATTTTTTAAATAATATTTGTTCTTATTTTTTTCAATAAGCTTGCGCCCCCCATTTAGTGTTATCACGCCCCCTTAGAGCGGCACGCCCCACAGGTGAGACTCTGTACTATCAAAATTCACTTCGTGACCTAAAGTTTTTTTATGTTCTATTTTTATACAATCAGTCCTTGCATGGACTATTAGTACATCTTCTGTGCTCTTAATCTAAGTACCAAAAGCTATAACTTACATGGCACGTTCAGTAATGTTTCAGTGAACATTCTCTATGAATTTTACATACATAAAACTGTACAGGATTTTTAAGTGAAACTGGTTGTTAGATCCGATGGTTTAAGACGTTTTAATCTTCTTGGTTCTTCCTCTTCTTGTATTCCTACGTTTGCAAATTCGTTTGGGTAAAATATTAATTTGTCCTGGTATTTGTTGCTGAATCTGGTTACTTCTGCTCGAACCGTTGGAATGTTTAATTCAGTGTGCAATACTGCGTTTGGGATATACCATGGAGCATTTACTGTAGCACGGAAGACTTTGTTTTGGAAACGCTGTAGTATCGCTATGTTTGAGGTACAGGTTGCACCCCGAAGGGGTATCCCGAATGTACATATAGGCTTTATTATAGTTATTTAGAGTAACAATTTGCTTTCTCTTGACATTCTTCCGAGGATCAAGTATAGTTGTTTAAATTTAGCTCCAAGCTGTTTTCTTTTAGCGAAGATGTGGGTGCGCCAAGTTAAACTACTATTCATTTGAAGTCCTAGAGGTTTGGCTGTGTCCGCTTGGGGTATTTGGTTTCCATTCAGTGTAACAGCAAAACAAGTTCCTTTCTTCGGAGTAAAGGTGGCATGTGTCGATTTGTTTTCATTAGCCATCATTCACCATCTTATTAACCATTCTTCAAACTGATTTAGGTGATTTCGTAATTTCTGGATACTGAGATGGGATTATGGTATGAGGCTAGTATCGTTGTATCATCTGCGTATGTTGCTGTCATCGTTACATTGGTTTTTGGGAGGTCTGCTGTGTACAGTGAGTACAAAGTGAGCCCCAGAACACTCCCCTGTGGTACACTGGATTTTACAGATTATAAGTCAGTGTATGTTTCTTGATGTTTTACAAGGAATGTCCTGCTGAATAGATAGGACTTTAGCAGGGAGTAGAGAGGATGGGGAATTGATTGTTTAAGTTTGTAAAGCAATCCTAGATGCCATATTTTGTCAAATGCTTGACTTATATCAACGGAAACAGCGGAGCAGTATCGTTTCCCTTCCATGCCCTTGTTGATTGTGGCGACAATACGATGTATTTGCTCTATGAGTCCGTGTTCCTTCCTGAATCCGAATTGGTGTGTAGTTATTAGGCTATTTTCATCTACATATAACTACATTTAGTCGTTGAATTAGAATTCTTTCCAGGACTTTAGATAATATTGGGAAGAGGTTTAATGGACGATGTGGTGTAGCCTCTCTTGGATGTTTACCTGGTTTAGGGATCATTATAACTTGCCCTATTTTCCACTAACATGGGTAGGATTCGATTCTTCCATACCATTTAATATTTGGCCTATTGTTTTGAAACCTTTTTGGGATAGTTCTTGTACTACTTTATCGGTGATGAGGTCGTAACCCGGAGCCTTTTTTTATTTTATAGTGTCTTACTGTTTGTAGCTCGTTTTTGCATACTTTCTTTATAGACAGACTCATCTGAAATAGAGACACTATTTTGTTTTCATTCTTTTGTTCTTCTGCAGCCGACAGTTAAGGTGGTAATGGTTGGAAAACTGTGGCAAGATGTTCAGTGAAGGTAGCGGCCTTCTGGCTTCCCGCACAGAGAATAGTCTTCAGTGGGTGCTAGTCCTCTAAGGTATTCTTTGATCGATTCGTGTTTCATCTTAAGTAATAGTTTGTTGATGTATTTTGCTAATTTTTAGTACTGTTGTTTGACAGGTGGAGCTCTTGTTATTTGCCATCGTTCTCGTGCATTCCTTTTTTTCTGATATTTTCTGCTTTCTTATTATTGGGCATTCTTTTTTAGCACTATTTTCGATTCTGCGTGGGGTTGATTGCCACGCCGCGCCCATATAGCTTTAGTTAAGCCTACTACTGCTTCTTCGGTATCTATTTTGGTTTTCAGAGGTATCTCAAGGTTATCTGTTCGTCTAGCTTTTATCGAAAGTGCTCCCAATCTGTCTTTTGCTGTATAGTGACGGTTTCATTAGCGTACCCTGTATTGAAGATGGTTATCAGAATTGGCGTGTGATCTGAGGTTAGAAGGTAGTAGGTTTGGTGCTAAGGCCTTTTACTATACAGAAATTTACGAGGTCAGATATCTTATTGCGGTCGGAAGGCCAATAGGTAGGGTAATTTGTTGATAAATAATTTAAGGTTATTATTTTTCATAACTTCTAGTAACTCTCGTTCTTTAGATGTCGTGAGTCTGGATCCCCAGTGTGTGTTTTTTGCACTATACTCCCGTCCAACTAGAAAACGGCTTACTAGTGTTCTAAAGTATTTAACATAACCATCATATTTGTTGTTGTGTAGTGGAGAACAGTATATTACGTATATTGTTGTTTCCCCTAAGTTGTCTACAAAGCTGATATTAGTAGCTTGTATGTTGTGCTGCCTGTATTCAGCTCTTTCATAGTGTTTGCTGTTTTGTCTAATTATTACTGCCGTACCTCCGTGTGCAGTTTCGTCTGGGAGGTTGGTGCTATACACATTATAGTTAGGTATTTTAATATGATTTCTGTTGGTAAAATGTGTTTCGGATATTAGAAGAATGTCTAAGTCAAGAATTTGTATAAATATCATTTTTCTCCTGGTCATGTTGACACAAGCCATTGGGGTTCCATATTGCTGTCTTTAATAATTGAGTCATTATTTATTTTTGTTAACAAGCATTGACAAGCATTTATAAGTGTGCTCATTTGATCCATGAGGGTCTTCATCGTTTGTTTTAGGTCATTTAAGTCGCTTGCAGGTTGAATTATTATCGTTAGAACTTGTTGGTTACCCATTTGTCCTTGTGTTTCCTGGGCATATGTTACTCCTGGTTGTACGTATTTTGTCTGTATCTTTCGTTCTCTTAATGTTAGGTACATTTTTTTTCTGTATTTGTTTATGGATCATACATCCTCTGTAGTTCGTTGGATGGTTTTCGTTATAGTTTACATACTTAAAGTTATTATCTTTTATTTTTCTGGGGCATTCGCTGGTAAGGTGTTCAGTCGCACACTTTAAGCATCGTGGGTTATTTTTGCAATAATTTCTTGTGTGGCCGAATATTTGAGAGCGCATACATTGAGGGATTTCACATTTGACGTGCAGTGCTTTGAATTGTACTTTATTGTTTAATAGTAAATCTATTTTATAGATTTCCTTCTTATTGTCGTTTGTTATTATTCAATGAAGTGTATTGATAGTGGTTTCTTAATCACCCTTTGCTTTGCATTCCATATGTTTGTAGTCGCATGTCCTTCTTCTTGTAGACTTGTCTTTATATCGCTTACATCAGTTGATGGTTGGAGATGTTTGAGAACAACTCGGAAGCATCTTTCTTGTTTGGGCTTATATGTATGATATTTTGTCTCTGTCTGCTAGCGCTTTAATTATTTGGGAATATACCGTACTTAGTAGAAGTTGTACTTTGACTTCATTGTTATATATGTATATATATATATATATATATATATTGCTATGTTATTTACTCTATATTAATGTTAGTATTATAAATAATGACTTAAACTATGTTAGTTTTATAATATAACTATGACTACAGGAGATTTTTGGCTTCGTAATGATGTACGAATATTAAAAAGGATATTATTTTCATGATAGGAGGTTGTTTGTACCTGAAATTTGATTATAATTAGTTTATTCAACATGTAAAGAAAGATGTTTATAAGATTATTTCGACTAATAATGGTAAATGCATACTTAATAAGAGAATTAGGTATCTGGTGTCTTCGGAAATGCTTCGTTCTGGCATCATAAGTGTTTAAAGTGTTTTGGTGACAAGACTTTCTTATGTGAAACTAGTTATGACATCGTAGTGTAAAGAGGGAAGTTATTTTAGTTGTTTTTATGGGTGTGAAGGAGCCCTGAAACTTAAAAATGTTATTATTGAGAATTTATATTTGTGACGATGGTTATTACTACATTTATTTATGTTTAATTTTGATATTATGATTGTATTTGTATTATATTGTGTGTATAGAGAGGTGTAGAAGGAATTTATGTAGTTATGTTAAACTTGTTTATTGTTTATAGTTAAAAATGTTGTTTTAACTTGATTTGAAGGTTATATTTATGTAATTGGATATTTTT
>JABXWE010021259.1:0-22935 GCA_014611495.1 Limonius californicus | reverse complement strand
TTATTTATATATATATATATATATATATATATAATTTGAAATAAAGATGATATGAACAGTTTCCAGTATGGGAAAGTCCAGGGAGGCAGTCGCGTCCACTTATTATACGTTGCAATCATCAGATTCGTTGCTTTTGCATAACATTCTTGTCAGTTCTTATGTGAACCTGTTGAGGTTGCAACACTGTAGACAAGAACTGTTGATAACGAGCACCCCACAAAACCTTCATTGCAATATGATTGATTTTTTTTATATTATTGGTAAATTTTCAAATTGATTATCAGCTTTATAAGGTTGCAAGAGAATCCTCATATAGAAAAATGCATACATGTAATAATAATAAAAAGCGCAAATTGGAAAATCATGTAGGAAGATAAAAATCGGTTCAATTATTACAAATGCCTAACCAACATAAAGTATAAAAATATTCTTTCCTGGTAAACTTAAATTTCTTTTGGAAATTTTAAATATTAAATATTGAATTGTATTTTTGCTACTAATCAAGGTTAGAAATTGAATAAAATGCTATACCTTGCTTCTCCGATTCTAATTATGTAGTTATAAGGAAAAGTTTCATTTTTGGTTTAACTAAAATTTGCCAGTATAGTTAATCAAATGTGTTAATATACGAAAACACCATGCTACTTCAAGATTTCCTTAGGAAAACAAGAAATGAATAATAAATGAACAAATGTGTTGATGATAACTCTGACGGCCATTTTGATTAAAAATTTCTACGCAAACATTTTTCTAGAAATTTAAAAATAAAAAGTGTTATCGTAGAGCACACTTTAGAGATAAACATTTATTTTCGTAGAATTAAGAACATTTGTGTCGTTTCAATAATTTGCATTTTTTAATATGAGTTTACGTTGCAGGGCAGTAACCATAAAAAAGACGTGCACCAATAACTGAGAAGATCAAAATATTATTTTGCTACTTTCCCTGATTTTCCCTGTATTACAGCAAAGTGTTTAATATATTTAATATAATTTATCACCGAAAATTTTAAATCGTTTAGCGTAATAATACATAATATTTGGTCTTTGTTTTAACACCTTTCCCGTATTTATCTGATTATAAAAAAGAACGTAGTCATAATGAAATATAGATTGTACCTAAAGAAAGTAAAGAAAAAAGAATCCACAAAGTGGAACCTAGATAGCCTAAAAGATGAGGAGAAGATAAAAAGCCTACAACAAGAAATAAAACAAGAAGTAGATGACGGAGTAGAACCAAATGACAACATCGAGAACCGATGGAAACAGATAGAACAAGGAATAATAAAAGGAACAGAAAAAGTTTTAGGTAAAAAGATACATAAAAACAAGAAACCATGGATAACAGCAGAAATAATATACCTCATGGACGAACGTAGGAAATACAAGAATATAAATAGAGATCAAGGTCAGCAAAAATATAGACAAATTAGAAATAGAATACAGAGAGATTGTAAAAGAGCAAAAGCAGACTTTATGACAAACAAGTGGGCTGAGATCCAAAAGGACATTACAGAGGGAAGAAATGATAAAGCCTACATAAATGTCAAGAGCATGTTTAGAACAACGAAACTAGAAATTATGGAATAATGAACAAAAATGGAGAAATGATAACAGAAAATAAGGGAATAGTAAGGAGATGAAAAGAATACCTAGAAGAATTATACAAAGAAGATGAAGGAAGCCCTCTGGTAGAACTCAAAAGAATAATGAAGAGACACCTAGACCTATTTTGAGGGTGGAATTTGACAGAGCAGTACAGGAACTCAAAAACAACAAAACACCAGGTATAGACGGCATCCCCAGCGAAGTAATCAAAAGCCTACACCAAGATACTTTAGACAAAATATTCTCTATGATGCAGGACATGTACAACATGGGAGAAATTCCAACAAGTTTTACAAAAACACAAATAGTTACAATCCCAAAAAAAGCCGCAACACGCAAATGTGAAGAACACAGAATAATTAGTCTAATATCACATGCGTCAAAAATCTTAATAATAATACTACATAGGAGAATAGAACAAGCAATAGAAGAAAACTTGACAGAGGACCAATTCGGTTTTAGAAGAAACACAGGCACTAAGGAAGCAATTTTAGCCTTAAGATTAATAATAGAAAAAATGATCGGAAAAGGGAAAGATCTGTATATAGCATCCATTGACGCGGAAAAGGCCTTTAACCGAGTAAACTGGAAGCAAATGTTTGACGTACTAACCGAAATAGGAATAGACACTAAAGAAAGTCAGCCATAATCGAGTACAACGCGGTAAAGGAAGTAGCCCAAATACGACGAGGTGTCAGACAACACTGTGGCCTCTCACCACTTCTCTTCAATATATTTATACAACAAGCCATAAATGCATTCAGGCAGGTACGAAAAACAGGAGTATGTATACATGGTAAAAGAATCGACATAATTAGATATGCGGATGATATAGCCTAGCCCTGCCCGTAGAAACACAGGAAGACCTGATAGAAGCACTAACGATTATGGACAAAATATTCCATAACAACTACAATATAACGATCAACAAAAGTAAGACAAAAGTGATGGTGTGCTCAAAACACAACAGAACAATGGATAACATCAACGTAGGCAATGAGCCCATAAATGCAGTAGAACAATTTGCATATCTAGGAAGTCTGATCACTGAAGATGGCAGAAGTACAAAAGAGATTAACAAAAGAATAAACCACGCAAAAAGAGCTTTCTATGATAAAAAACAACTATTGACGTCTAATGGCATATCGATAAACTCAAAGAAACAATTTATTAAAACGTACATATGGAGCATTGCGCTATGTGGATGCGAAACATGGACCATTGGGAAAACAGACAGAAGGAAAATAGAGGCTTTTGAAATGTGGTGTTACAGAAGAGCACTAAAGATCTCTTGGACACAAAGGAAAACGAACGAAGAAGTTTTAGAACAAATACAAGAAAGAAGGAAAATATGGAGACACATGACGAAGAGAAGGACCCAAACAATAGGCCATATCCTGAGAAGAAATGGATGAATAAAAACAATTATCGAAGGAAAGTAAACGGTAAAAACCCAAAAGGACGCCCCCGTCTTCAATTTATAAATCAAATAATACAAGACTCGGGAAGCAACAGCTATGAGGAAATGAAGAGAAAGGCCTTAGATAGGGGAAAATAGAAAGCTGCGACAAACCAGTCCCAGGACTGACGACCATGAAGGAGGGAAAAAAGAATATTCTTCACTTATGTTTTTGTCATTATGGCCTATTAATTAGTTGATGGTGTAAATTTTACCAGAGAAAATAGACTTCCAAAAGATTGTACACGCAAACTGTAGTATACACAGGAACAATAAACTGCCACAACAGAGTATGGGATAGTTTTAGCTAGTGTTTTTACAGACAGCAATTAATTACTGTGTTACAAAAAATGTTTAAAACCACCTTGCTAAAATGCCACTTCAAACTCATGCCAATTTCAATTAGTATTATCATAAAACTATTATTTTTAATCGCAATAATAAAATGACATAAGAGACAGAACAAATTAAGGTAACATGTTGAAGGACTATGACGTAACATAAAGGTGCTGTTATATGTTTTTAAATTAATATGTAAATTTCATGACTACATTGCAAATAACCAATTTCTATATTAACCTTGCTAATGTGATTTCTATAGCGCATAGGCAATATATTCGTAGTATACAAACACTAAGTTTTTTTACTTACTTACTTACTCCTTGGCTTGAACAGTCCATGAAGAACCATAGCCTCCCTCTCGGGTTGAGGAGCCTGAGGTTTTATGGGGGTGCGGTGGCTGCCCGCCCCCCAACCCTACTGATATTGCTCAGTAGGGCTTCCTCCCGTTCTTCTCTTCAGCTATTTCAACACTGCCTTCTGTCCTTGTCACTACACCTGACTTTGCAGTTTTCTCTTTGCATCATTAACGATCCCTGCCCACTCTTCTCTATTTTTTGCCGTTTTCTTCTAATTCCTTAATCAGAGCTCCCGTAGGTCGTTTTCCACACTATCCCCCCATTTGCTTCTTGGTCTTCCTTTTGTCCTACTTCCCTCCATTTTTTTTTGTTAGCGCCTTTTTAACACCTCGTATGTCCTCCATACATTGCAGATGTCCTGTCCAGCTTAAACGCCTGCTACGGATCTCGCTGGTAATTCTTGGACTTTTAAACATTGCTTTAAGCTCATGGTTCATTCTTACTATCCACCCTTCATTCTTTTGCACCGGGCCGTATATTTTTCTTAAGATCTTCCGCTCCCATGTCTCCAGCACTTTTTCTTCTTTTCTTGTGAGGGGCCATGTTTCTGCCGTGTATAACACGCTGGCCTGATCACCGTTTTATACACTTTTATCCTTGAAGATGTCGAGAGTGTTTTTGATTGTAGCACATTTTGTAGCGCGTAAAAACATTTATTACCTTGCATTATCCGTGCATTCACATCATCCAGGACTTCATTGCCTTCCGTGATCATCGCCCCCAGGTATTTAAAACAATCTACTTTATCGAAACACTGCCCGTTAATGGTTATATATGCCATACCCTCATACTTACTCGCGATTCTTGTGGTTATCATGTATCTAGTTTTTGTGGTATTTACTTTTAGTCCTTGCTCTGCCGCTGCTTCTGCAAAATATTTATACATTTCTTCTAGGTCCTTCTTATTTCTGTCTGTTAAAAATTGTGCCGCTGGGGTTAATTGTGAGTCTTCGTAGCACTCTTTCGACTATCAAATTGAATAAAGTTGTTCAGAGGGCGTCTCCTTGTCTTAATCCCGTCTCTATCCTGAATTCTTCCGAGACTTGGTCTTGAATTCTCACCTTAGCCTTGGTATCTGCTAAACACATTTTCACTCATTTAATTAACTTCGTCGGTATGTTAAATTCTTGCATCCCTTTTATATAATTCGCTTCTTATTACGGAATCGTAGGCTTGCTTGAAGTCGATGAACATATGATGTAAGTCTGTATTATACTCGTAAAAATTTTCCAGAGTTTATCTTATTGTAAAGATCTGGTCTATAGTCGATCGTTTTTTTCGGAACCCGCACTGGCAGTCCCCTACAGAGTTGTCCATGTAAACATTTAATTTTTTCTCCAATAATTTGAATATTTTATATCCAACGTTTAGCAGTGCTCTAAAGTTTTCACACCTCGTTTTGTCCCCCTTTTTATGCAGTGGGCATACGATGGCAACATTCCATGTTCGGTAACTCTTCTTCCTCCCAAATTCTTTTTATAGTTTCGTATATTTCTTTTATAATCTGCAATCCTCCGTATTTAATCATTTCTCCAGTTAAATTGTCTTACCCTGGCGCCTTATGGTTCTTCATTTCCTTAATCACTTGCTCTAGCTCTTCATATGTTGGTGCGTGTATTTCTATTCCCTATTCTTGCTCCAGCGTTCCTTCCCCTGTTTTACCCTCATTGTTATCATGTGTACCTAACAGCTCTACGAAATATCCTCTCCATCTTTGAATAACCACTACCTTGCTCCCAATCCGCCTTCCATTCTTATCTCTGCATATCGTTGTTCTTGGTTGGAATCCTCTCTTTTGCTGGCTTACTTCCTTATAAAATTGCCTTATATTTCTTCCTTGTCCATATTCTTCTATCTGTTCCAACTGTTATTGCTCGTACAGTCGTTTCTTTGCCCTAATTATATTTTTTACTGTCTTCCTTTTGTTATTTAGCTGATTTATCATTTCGTCTGTATTTTCCCTTATCATCCTCAATCTAGCTTTATTTCTTTTTTTCACCGCTTGTTTACAATCTTCGTTGTAACATTTTTTGTTTTTTTTCCTTTTCTTTTCTCCTACTATTTCTTTTATTGTTGTCGTTATTGCTATTCTAACTTCCTTCCACCTTTCTTCCACGACTTCTCGAAAATCTGCCGCATAATACAAATTGCGTCTGCACAGGATCGGTTGTTTCGGAAACCTTGTTGCTATTCGCTGATGGGTATTATGTTATTTATTATTGCTTTTAAGATTTTTGTGAACAATTTAATATTGAATTTAGGAGAGATATACCCTATAGTTAAAAGGATCTTTTCTTATTCCCCTTAAAAATTGAGATAGTGCTGCTTAATCTAAATTCTTCTGGGATGTTAGCGGTTTCTGTAACCTTTTAGCAAAGTTCAGTAATTTCTTTTCCCGCAGAATCGTTGGGCATTTCGTCTACACCCGGTTGCCTCCTGTTTTTGAGTTTTATTATTTACCTCTTCTTCTGTAATTGTAGTTTGTTTATTGTCTTATTTCTTCTCCTATTCATCACTGTCATTTTCTATTTTATGGTTACTATACAAGGTTGGGCTGCAGGACTAGGGTTGCTCAATGGTAAGAAAGACAGGCTTTGGATGTAATAGTCCAAACGCTTCCCGGTTCGAATCATTCCATTGGGAATCAAATTAATGACGTTCCTCGTTCGTGTTACGGTCGTACCAGATGAGTAATAAGACCCGACACGCATACACCTTACACCAGGCAGGTTAAGTACTGTTACATACCAACACGGTATCCCGCAGAGTCGGGCCCCGTTGTGTATAGCAAAAATTAGTTTAACCTTGTACCACTCTAAAGCGATGGGCCTACAAGGCCTGTGGAAGCTCCATAATAATAATAATATGGTCAGAATGGTCAAAAGTACGGAACAATACAAATATTTTTACTACAGAAACCACGATTTTCGCAAAATTATGAAGATTGCGGTATATGGGACATAAAACAAAGGCATTGACGGTTTAAATGGACTTCATATTTAGCCGGAAATAATATCAACTGTTTATTTTAAATAGAATACCCTGTATATTTTAAGATATATCGATATACCTTTTTTTGTGAGTTCCGCGATATAAGGCTTGTTGCATTAGTTTTAATAATTCTATAGATATTGAACAGTAATATTTTGTAATTTATTGTTCTCTAGCAGCTCATCAAAACAGAAAAATGAGAGAAGCGAGAATAGTTTTGTACAATTGCCAAATTCTGCTTGGTTTGTGTTGTGTTGTTGATCGATTAATAGGCACAAGTATTTAGGACTTTTAGAAAATCAAATTGTTCCTGCTCTTGAAGAAGAAGGGGAATTACTTAATAATATTTGATTTCACCAGGACGGAGCACCTCCTAATCACGCTCTAAATATTTGGCATTTTTTAAACCAAATGTTTCCAAATATGCAATAGGGCGCAGGGGTTATATTGAATGGCCCGCACGTTCTCTGGACCTCAATCTATTAAATGTCTTTCTTTGAGAATATTTAAAATCCAGAGTTTATACCGAACAACCAAATAATTTGGAAGAATTGAGACTCAGAATTGTTAGTGAAATAAGTAGAATTCCTGTAGAGCTTCTTATTAATGTAACTGAAGAATTTGTACATAGGCTTGGTTATTTCCAAAAAGTAAATGGTGGTCATTTTGAGTACCTTCCCAAGTGATGTTATTTTTTTCAATTTGCTTGTTTTTCGTTGTTAGTTTTTTATTGTTTTGTTTTCATGTGTTTCTATATAAAAAACTAATTGCGAAGCATTATTGTTGAGTATTCTGTACAATATCTCTGGAATAATAAAAAATAAAGACATCACTGAACTTGCAAAAAAGAGCTTTATCGGCATATCTTAAAATATACATTTAAAATAAAAAAGTGGATATCAATTACGGCTAAACCAGAAATCCTTTTTAACTCCCTATACCATAATTATATCCGCTATAGATGGAAACCTTCATGTAGGAAAATTTGTAGAAATCGCTGTTTCCGTAATCGAAATATTTGCATTTTCCGTACTTTTGTGCGCCGCATAGATCATGTGCCATTACCTCACAAATTTAAGCCAATATTCCTTTTTAATTTCTTTTATGCCCTGATTTACTTGATTCTCACTTTAACGTATTAAACGTATGTGTTCGCCGATTTATTAGTTCTATATTTTATATATGCCGTTCTCTTTTAGTTCTGTAAGTAATTTGGCCTCTGCACTAGCTTAGTGAACCAGAGCTTCTTATTAGGCCTAGAATTTATGTTCCTACCGGACCCCAAGAGCTTCTTATGGTGACTTATTTATATGATTATAAATACCGTGTGATATAAATCTTCAGTTTGGAAAGATTTATTTGACGTGGCTGGCTACTCTCAGTGACAGCTTTATTTAGAAAAATAATTATTTCTAATACTTTAGAGCAACGTCTCAGTAAATTATTCAGAAAATCTGGTTCATCTTATGCAAGGAGACTCTCCACATATTTTAGAGACTAAATCATGCAGAGGAGTGTTACGAAAATAAGTACCAAGTAGTCAAAGTTTAATATAGACTTTAGGTACCAACCAAATTGTTGTAAATGAAAAGTTTATTATTATTTTATTTAATTTTATAAAATACCGTAGAAAAAATGAATTCCCTGAAACTGAAAGCTGGTAGTACAAATTTTTATATATCAATTCCTAGATTATATAAAAAATTGTGACACCGTTTAAAATTGAAAATTTGCAATTGCTATTTTTAAAATTTAAATTAAAGTATGATCGTTATACAAAGATTTAAGTAAAATTTGGTATTACTTAGCAACTGATGATAAAACACCAATTTAGTTTGCGTTTCAGTGACTACAAAAACTTCATTTGCTAAGCGTCGATAAATAGTTCGTAAATTTTGATAATGCTTCATTGAAACAACAGTGACAGTTAATGGCCGTTGCTTCTTTTCAGTAGTTTAAATGTAAACCAAAGCTAAAATAGTTAGTGAATAGGGTCTAAATTTCAAACCACATCATGATTTAAGACAATTTTAAATATAAACGTTTAGTATTAAAACAGAAACTGCTTTAGTGAATCCCTGTCTTCGATTTTAAAACGACTTTACGAAGTTTCTAGTCTATTTGCACGTTGAAATCTCCAAGATATTTATGCTAAACTGCGGTTGAACTTAGTTTCCAGTTAAATATCGTCATATTAGAACACCGTATATTCAAATATTTCCTTTCATTCTATACAATTCATCATAACTACTACCATTTAGGCTATTTACACCTGGTTCGTTTTGTTAACCAATTCGTTGTAAGGTTTTAATCATACGTAGGAAGCCGTTCAAAAGAAAACACGTGGGTATTCTATACGACAAACAACAGACCTGCATCTACACAAAGATACATATCAGCTTTCATTTCAATGGACTGCTTATGAGTTAGGTGTGGTTCCCGCAGTTCCGGTGTATGTAAGATTTATGGATTAACAGGTAAGTCTCTTTTTGATTGATGTTCTACGACAGTAACTTTTTGTGGACGTTGGCGAGTGGAGACTGCATTCATTTTTGTCGTAGATACGTCTACACAATTCATCTAGTACAATATAACATTAACGTTACTCCGTGCTTCTAAATAAGAAATGCTTTATTGTAATATTATGTAGTTAGCTATGAATTACATCCGTTGTTATATCAGATTTAATACAATCCTGTGAGTGTTGAATTACATGTCGTCATTTATGTGTCATTATGATTTAGTGTTATTACGTAATTATGACATTTAATTAATACAACCGTTTCATGCAACTTCAACAAATTGCTACAAGATAGAGTCGGCACAGATATTAGGGTGAATGCGAATAATTAAAACATTAATAATATAAAACAAATTTAGAAACTAAAACGACAACCTATCAAGTTACTTATAAATGTTATCAAAGGCACCCTCTATATCTATGAATGCACACATAGCCACTTCTTTTGCTACGAAGGCCTTCTCAGTAACATTTACCAAGCAATGCTGAGCGCCAATAAAGGACAAACGTGAAAGGGTCATTTCGAACCTTATGCAAGTTGCCCTAAATCTAGTGCTCGGAGAAACAACAAAATGTAAATCCGAACAAAACAATTATTGTTCCATTTACTCTAAGAAAACAGTTAAATCTGACGACTAGATAAAAAAACTCACATGGACTCGCATATCGAAAAAACTCTTACAAAGCACAAATGGCTTCATGGACGGGTCAAAGCCTATTTGGGAGGACTTGGGGATTAAAATCTTAAAATAATCTACGGGTCATATAAAATGCTCGTGAGCCGCTGGTCACTTACACCGCTGTGGTATAGTGGACAAAAACTGAACAGGTAAACATAATAAGCAAACTCCAAAAAATACAGACTTGCTTGCTTGGGAGTAACAGGGGTAACAGTTCATTTCCCACAGCCGATGTTAGACCGTCTACCCTTACACCTACATGTGAGAAAGGAGGCAAGAATGAATGCCTCAAGGCTGGTACACATCCTTGAAACCAGTAGATCTGAACATTCAAGAAATTGCAAAGTGGGCGCCGTCTGCCTGATACAAGCTCTGGCTCTGCGCGTAAAGGACTCTCTTATCCTGGCAAGAATTTCTACGTCGTTGCGAATGCTGTCAGCAACAGTCATAATGCGTTGCTGGAGATCTTCAGCATTTCTTACAGGTGTACGATACACAACAGCTTTCATGTGTCCCCACAGAAAAAAATCGCAACTATTCAGATCAGGTGTTTGGGCCAATCCCTCTATTTGGGAATGTTACGTCCAAGTGGTCACGAATATCCCGACTAAAGTGAGCTGGGGCACCATCATGCATGAACCACATATTTTGGCGTGTGGCCAGTGGGACATTTTCTAGCAGATCGGGTAGATGGTCCCTTAAAAACTGCAAATAGTGTGCATCGTTTAGCCGAGCGGGTAACACGAAAGGACCAATTAGAAAATCCCCAACAATTCCTACCCAAACGTTAATAGAAAAACGACGCTGAAAATTTTTCTAACGGACTTCATGTGGATTTTCATCCGCCCAGACATAAGTGTTATGATAATTGATTATACCATCCCTGGTAAAACAACACTCGTCTGTCATAAGGAGTTTGGAAAGAAATTTTGGGTGTTGTTCAGTCTGGTGCAAAAACCACCGGCAGAAATTAATCCTAGGAGTATAGTCATATTCCTCTAAGCTTTGAACCCGTTGCACGTGGTATGGATAAAGAAGGTTCTCATGTAAAGTTCCACAGACGGTCCAATGGCTTACAGCTACTTCTCGCGCTATTTCGCGTGTGCTAACTGACGCATCATTTTTAACGCAATTGAGATTCTCTCCTTCCGCATCCAAGACACGCACCTGTCTTTCTCTCCCTGCTTGGCGTGGTCTAGAAAAGACGGATCATGTCTCTGTAACCCTTTGTGTCACCGCTGTGAATGTTTCTCGATGTGGTATTCGACGTTGTGGAAAGCGCTCTACATAACGCCGAACTGCAGCAATTGCATTGCCACCACATTCCCCATACACAAAAAGCATATCGCCATATTCTGCAGATGTAAATACTATCATTTCCGTTGAATAAATACAACGAAAAATTATTGACAGATTATTCTACTGAAAACGTCAAATTTTTATCAAATAACAAAAACTGACATTAAAAAAGTTGTTATGTTCGTTTCAAATTTGCCGCTTTATATGAATTAATCCCGTAATTTGTTTGCCGCTTCGTAAGAATTAATAACGTTATTTTAATTGCAGTCTTATTTTGGGTTACCGTTTCGCTATTTTGTTTCGTCTTTCTAAGTTTGAGTTATGTTGACAGTTCCCTTTTGTAGGCTCAAAATTGCCGAACATTGGTTTTCTCGCGCTGACCTTTAAACACTTCTCAGAATTCCCCTGTAGCCGCGTCACCATATCGCCTCCCGAAGATTTTCTCGAAAGTCGCACGTATAATTTTCTTTCTAGAACATTTCATCACATGTCGAAACATGGTGCAATTTTTTTGGGGGGAAGTGGAGATTCCCGTTGCGTTTTTATGTCAGTCAGCCTTCGACCGTTCCTGGCTCCGGTTTTTCCCAAATTACATCTTAAGGAAAGGGCCGTAAATAAATCGAGTGGGCAACAAGCTTGGGTCCGAGACGAACGTTCATGTAGAGCGGTTTTTTTTCCGGCACCTGTTAAATTAAGTATCGTACCGAATATTGCTTTAGACAATTAGTATCATTTCGACAAAGTTGAGTCGGATCTACTTATATCAGTTTTAACAGTGTAGCCTGATTACAGAACAATCAATTATGATTGTTTTTTTCTTCGATTCATTCGAATAAAAAGCGTTTGAACCCGTGAAAAGGTGATTGCTGGGAATAATCTACTTCCCCACGTTTCGTCCCCCTGGTTTCCTGAGGCCTTCTACATTTTTCTCGGACCAGGAAAATACCCCTTTCTCGACTGTACCTGCATCTGGAAATCAACCCTCCCGGAATTGTGCCTGCCTCCACCTAAAGTTAAGGTAAAAACAGACCAGTTTTTGTGTGTGGTGAAAAGAAACTTGTACGGGACTTGCAAAATGTGACCTAATTAAACTTTGTTTTGTTGGACCAAAAAGCGACCTTCAGTCGCAAATCGTTTTTTTTTGTTATTTGCACTAATATTTGTAAAAAGTAATTTTGTTTATATTGTATGATTCCTGTATACTCGACGCCACTGGCCACGCAGAATTTCCCCTTTCTTGAACGTTCAAAGTACTCTGTTGTAATCTAGAACTATAAAATCACTTTTGCCTGTCATTTTCGTTGTACTGTAGATTCCAATAATTTCATTATATGTCTTTTAAAATTTACTGCCTCTGTTATTTTTGTGTACTCTGTATTTGTTTGGGTAAGAATTTTGCAAGCTCCAAATATATATATATATATATATATATATAAGGAGGCACAATAAAGGTAAGGTCCATTCCCGTAATCTGTTCGCTTCTCGGCCTTCCGCGAGGACCTACAATCAGCTGGATTTGGAAGGTGGCGCCCACTTATTTTGACTTACCCTGTACACAACTAAAGATTTCCTCCCGTAAGCGATTTTCACGAACTCCCCCTACTCCGCTGAGCTAAGCTGTAGGCCATTTATTCAGCAGTTCAAAAAATTTGCGGCACCAATTTTAATACGGATTTATGGGAAAACTATGTATCTGGGCCAAAAATGGCAAAAGAATATTGGACTTCATTTTGCACCCTAATTCTACCCTACAAATTGTTCGGTCAACTTCCCTAACACCCGGTACATACATATATATATATATATATATATATATTTACAGGGTGTATCAGAAATAGGTACAAATATCAAATCCGATGGTAGATTACAATATATACAAACTAGAAAAAACATTTCTTTGGCAATGGCACCCTTAAGATATGAGAAAATTATAATTGAAAATTTAACCCAAAATTGTTTGAGTACCGCAGGATAATAACAAACATTTGAGTTCAAAAACATGCTCTGCAAAGGAGAGTAAGATAGAGGTGCACAAAAATTTCTTATCACCTGCCACAAACCAATACTATTAGGTAGGTCAGTAATTTCTATTCAGTCTGTTGTTGAAGGTAGCAGGCAGTGTTTCTACCAAAATGGAAAATTTTACGAACATTGAACTTACTGATGTTATTCTTATTTACGGGGAATCTCAAGGAAACGCTCTAAGGGCAAGGCAAATGTACTTAGAGCGATATCCTCAGCCCCGCATTCCAAGCAGCCGTACATTTACTACAACAGTCCAACATTTACGGGATTATGGCACGTATCAACCACAAAACCACCATCGTGGTCGTCTAAGAGCAAAAAACGGTTGTCAATAGAGAACAGCATGTCTTGAAATTAGTGGAGGAAAGTCCTAGTGTCAACACTAGAAGACTTGCGCTACAAACTGGCGTTTCCCATTCTACTGTTTTGCGGATTTTGGGGGATCAGGGACTACATGCATACCACGTTCAACGCGTTCAAGGTTTGCAACCAGCGATTTTTGTGAATGGGTTCTTCAAAAGTGCAACAACCAACCATATTCCCTGTTTAATTTGTTATCTACTAATGAGGCAGGATTTACGCAAGAAGGGGTGTTTAATGTCCATAATACCCACATTTGGTGAGATGAAAATCCACACGAAATAGTGGAACACAGTTTCCAACAACGGTTTTCCCTAAATGTATGGGCAGCCATTGTAGGTGATCACCTTATTGGGTCATACATTTAACCTGCTCGTTTAAATGGAGCTCTGTATTTAGACTTTCTCAACGAAATCCAACCAGAATTGCTTGAAAACGAATCTTTATAGACACGACGTAACATGTGGATTTTCCTTGATGGTGCTTCGCCTCATTATGCTAGGGATGTAAGGGAATGGTTAAATAATAACTGTCCTGAAAGGTGGATGGACGAAACGGGTCAGTTCCATGGCCAGCTCGTTCGGGAGATTTAAATAGTTGTGATTTCTTTTTGTGGGGCTACATGAAACAGTTAGTTTATTCTACGCCAGTGAACACAGTTGGGAAATTAAGGGTAAGCGTTGAAGACGCTGCCGACAGGATTCGGCAAGATCCTATCGTTTTCGCAGGGATACGTAATTCAATGCTTCGACGTGCAGAAACATTTATTGTGATCCACTTTTCACTTTTGAGGTAAACTGTTTTTTATGATTTTTGCAGTTATGTTAAAATTGATTTATATAAATGATGGGTATGCTGAAATAAATTAGTACTTTTTTAAATGCTTTATGCGTTTGGAGTGTTTTTTTGCATGAAGCAGCACTTGTTTATAATTTTTATACCATATGATAAAGTGAAAACGCAAAATTTTAATTTAGCGGCAAATGAAATTCTTAAATACCTTCAAGTACAAAAATGTCCAACTGCTTCAATTAAACCTTGACCGCTCCCAATTCCGTTCTTTATTACAAGCCAGACAAGTTTTTACGTGTTTGCCACTTTGGATTTACTTTACAACTAGATAATAACCTTCTACAGCTTAAATGCTTCTATGTACCATCAGCAATTCTCAAACAAAATTTTATTTTATTTTTTAATTCAAAAAAATAAACATAATGATTTTTGAAAAATGAATTGTACCATTGAATTCTATTTGAGCCAATCTATTACTGGTTTAAATATTTGTACCTATTTCTGATACACCTTGTATATATAAGTAGCATGCCGACCAAAATATCTTTTCCTTTAATTAAATTAAATTGGTCAGGGTTGCTTAGTTATGACAATACAAGTGGAGCTGTTAATCTAATCTTTAAATTTCACTTCTAGATTATGTAATGAGAAAATTATAATTATGAACGAAGATAATGTCTAATATGTAAAGAAATTTTTAATTAAATTCAAAAGCCCTCTTTGTTAAAATTCACGTTCATTTACATTGAATTTTTACAATGTCGTATTCTAATAAAGCTACCAAAGTTTCTATGTTGACAAATTTATGAACCCAGTGGTTTGAAACTGCTAAGTATAGAGCGCAATAAGCTTAGTTCATACAGCTCAATCGGTAATGCTACAAGAAAAAGACTAATGGTACAACTAGAAGCTAAATTACACCATCAATTTGTGTTAATAAGTATAGCAAATTTCCGCAATGCACAGTTGTGCATCTAAAATACCTAGTTATTGATAGTTTTATTTAAAATTCTATAAAACCAGAGGTTTTCTATCTTCAAGCTGTTTATCGTCCTTGGGTACATAGTAATGGCCTTATTTACAGAATTTATTGAACCAATGTGCCCAAATCCGCAAGCGTTTCGCTTAGAGTTCTTTAAACGGTATTTCGCCAGATGAAATCTAGATTTAGACACATCTAATAAATGTACTAAAATATTTGGAGCAGCTTAATTTAGCACCTCGTGCAGCCTTAGATGAGCTTATTTATTACGTTAGCTGTATCTTGGTGTTGCATTTACGGATTATAATTAGAAAGAAAATCCGAAAATTGTTCTGGATTATGACTGAATTCATCATTCATACTGTACCTACTTATAATTCAAGTACAAAAAGTGAGCGAAGCTTTGACTTTCGCCTCTTCATACTGTTTCCGTATATCTAGAAAAGTACACAGTAAGTCGCAAATTTAAACCTTACCGTTGGAATTTCGGAAACGATGAGAGAGCAACTTCAGTTAATAAGATGCTCTGTGTTTTTGAGAGTAACGTATTGATGCTTTTGTGATTCCGAATCATGGAAAATTCTACTTGTTAAGAATTTGTTAATCGATTTTCATAGATAAAAAAAGATCTTCCTATTGTCGTCTCTAATTGAGGTTCGTAATGATCATATGGTATTTAGCTCTATCTAGTGCGTTGTGAATTAGCGTTGCGTTCTGTGACGTCCGCTCTCTTAAGTTTCGTAGACACGATCTCATTCTTATTCCGACTCCTGTCCTTCCTTCTATTTTCCCTTCTACTATAGTCGGGTCTCGTCTTATTTGAGGGGAGTGCAGTCGGCACTCAGGTAAAATATCCGGTTGAACTAAGATGGGCGGCCACGTGCTCAAGAAACCAGTGACCAAAAACAAGTGCCGAATTAAATGTAAAACGTCTTCATCTGAAAAGTAACATTAGAAATCACCTGTTTTGGAACCACTGAACACTGTAAGTGCTATCTCTTTTCGTTTCACAAGTCACCGCAGTGCATTTCATAAACTTTAGAGCGGCAATCTACAAGACATGCGCTCGCTCTAATAGCCTATACGAACTAAGGAGCTAGAAAGAGAGCAATATAACTATACAAGTGTTGTGGTGGTTCGTACTGCGAAGGGCGACCCCGTCAAATAAGACGACACTCGACTATATTGTCTGTAGAGCATTAACTCTTGGTGTCTTATCAGATGACCAAAGTATTTTGTTCTTCTGTATATAATTTTTTTTTGTTGAGGTTGTGAACCAATTTTGTCTATTGCTATGCTTTATTCGATATTCTCTAACTCTATAAGGTTCTTAATATCTTTCAGTAAGTCCACATTTCAAATTCTCGTATTTTTTTAATTGCATCTTGTTTTAGGGTTCAAGTGTCATATCCGTACAGAAGTTCAGACCATATGTAACATTCTGAGAGTTGTTGTTTCAGCGGTAATGACATTTTTAAGTTATATAGAACGTTTTTAATTCTATTAAACACTGTTCTAATTGTTTTGGTTTTACGACTAACTTCTTTATACTGTTCCATTTTGTTGTTAACGTTTCTACCTAAAAAATCTATTTTGTTACGTTGTTAATAAATTTATGATTAGCATGGTGTTCCTTTTTGAGATATTTATATTCAGTCCCATGTTTTTACTTTCTGTATATAGCTAATCTATCTGGATTTGGAGATCTTCTTTGTCATCCGCAAAGACATATGTGTCATCGGCGTATTTTATGTTATATCCTAGGCCATTTATCTTAATGAATTTCAGTCGAGTATTGAGTGCTAGCAGTATTATGCGCTCTAAATATAGAGAAAGATAACAAAATGCACCATTAACGCATTCCTCGTAGTATGTCTATGTCTTCTGTTTTCTGTCCGTCTATACTCTTCTATATCATCGGTCGGCAACCTTTTCGAGGGATCGGGACACTTGAGTAACCAATAAGTGGTGGCGGACAGGTAAGGGGTGGACGTCATGCAATAACTCTAAGAAAAGGATTTTGTGTAAACTTAGCTATGAAACCAATAACGCTCTTTTAATCCGTAAGTCAGGAAATGGTATATTTTTCGACGCAATCTTGAATATATTCCTCCGGGAAGAGCCATGGAGCCGGGGTGGCGAGGCTCCAGGCATGTACCCATTTAGTGTGCCAGCTAGCTTGGTGGCAGTCACTACCCTCCCGGCGAGTACCTGCGAGCTATTGGGGTTGTGGTTAGTCCTAGAATACCACTTCACAAATTACAGAATCTAATAGAAGCTACCAATTAAAATATGACAACCGACAATTGGCCCTTGGAGCAAACCCCTGAACATTTTTTGCTAATGTTAGTAAACTGCTTCCTAATTAGTCCCAATTTTAAGTAATGTTACTCAAATTCATATTGTTTTGTTTAAATAAGTGAATATTCAAGTAAAGAAGTTAGAAAGTAAAATTTGTTGATTACTTTAGGGAGAAATAAGGAAGAGAAACGGATAAAATAATATACCACCTCCCGGGTAATGTGACAATTCTTCGACCTCCCGACTTAAGGATGAAGGTTCCATCAATAATAATAATAGAAGCACGAGTAAAAAAAATAAGTGGTGAAATCGACCGCCGCAACGGGACGATGTGACACCAAGTGTCCTAGAGAGCCGCATGCAACCCATGGGTCTCGGGTTACCGACCTCTGCTCTATATCCATTGTGATACTCGTGGACTTTCCGGGCAAGCTCATAGCCCAGGGTTCGCTGGATATAAAGTTTTGTTAAAACAATTTATAATGTTTATTCCTATTACTTGTACAAATCTAACTTAATTAAATATTTGATTATTCTAAACGCGTTTAAATTCGGCCTTAGTCCGGTCCTGGACGGTCGGTAGTTCAGGTTTGGCCGCGAATGGCGTGCCTTCCTCTGCGTACGAGCTGGAGCGCGGTGAAACGCTCGAAGCCATGCGGTCTCGGAATCCTAGGTTAATGTTTGTTGCTAATTAGAAATCAAAATAGGCTATTAATACACAAAATATATCAAACTGGAATCTACGGTGTCGTTACTAAAAGTTAGTTCCGGTGTGGTGAACCAAATTTGTGAATTACAAGCGGTCGTAGCTCAGTGTGTTTTCTAGATGTTTTAAATCGACGAAATTAGAAAGTCTACAATTCAAATGTAGGTTCGCAGTAATTCCATTCGCTGGGGTTTCTCTAGCTAAGGTGAAATACGTGAATTTGCTTTAATTATTCGGGACTATTTACGGGATAGGAAACACTGGAAGAATGCGGTTTGCCCAGATTAATTCAGTGTACGGGTTATTTAAACTGGGATTGCTTTTAGCAAAATTCGGTATTAAGGGTACGGGTTTATTTAAACTGGGATTGCGTTTATCAAAACTCGGGATTTATTTACAGGATAGGAAACACTTCCAAAATGCGGTTTGCCCAGAGTATGCAGTGTGCGGGTTTATTTAAACTGGAATTACTTTTACAAAACTCGGGATTACAATCCCAGGTTAGGCAAAAGTACAGGGAAACGTAATTTCTGTAAGAATGCGGTGTGAACCAGATTAAAACAGAATTTCTCAGGATTTTAGGCAGGATTCTCAGGTTTGCGGTAAATTATATTATAAGTTCAGGTCAGGACAGGTTTTCTAAGCTCGACTACTCTCTTCTGATCTGGACTCAAAAGTTAATGATTTTTCCTCGGGGAGCTCCTTTTGTACCCGGTTTCCATCCGAGCTGGCTCGTTCTCTTCGCTCCTCGGGTCGCGGGTAGTGGGGAACGCCTCGCTAAACTCCACTCGCAGCGCCACGCGCGCTCTACCGGGAAACTAACAACGCGAAAATTTCCTATATAAATTTAAAAATGCGTTGTCCCCAAGAACTTCGTTACACCATCACAGCCGACTGATGTCAATACAAATTTCCTAAAAGAACTATATCTTTACCATCCAGTTGAATGCGTTTTAGTTCACATATTTCGTGTCTCACATTATCAAAAGCCTTACCTCCATACTTAGTCTTCAGATTTTGTTCTTATACGGTGGTATATTACTCTGACGAGAACCTTCAGCTTGTGGTGCATTAGTCTCATTGTTCTGAAGTCCTTGCATTTGTTTGGGTAACCTGATAAACATCATACGTAACCAGTCTTTCGATATTTCTCTACTTTCGTATACGTTATCAAAAATAATTGTCAGTTTTGTTATTGCATCGTCGTCTAGATATTCGACTGTTATTTCTTCGTGGCCGGGCACCTTGTCTATAGCTGCATTTTTTAGCATGTTCTACTTCAGATGTAAGAATATTAGACCATTCAGTTGATGTTATCATACAATGGTTTTCACCTTTGTTATTATGAAATCTTTCTCCAGTATATGCTTTCCATACCATTTTCTTTTCCTCTGCGCATACGATTACTTTGTTTTGTTCATTAGTTATGTCGGTTGTTCTTCTTCTATTTTTACTTGTAACCCCTCACACTATTGTATGTAAATTTTGATCGCAATATTTTGCTATCAATTCTTTTATCATGTCACAGTGTTCATTTAACCATCATATATCTTTTGCTACTTTTTTTGTAGTGTTTAATTTAACGATGTTTTTATTTTTCTGATGTCTTCGTTTTATCATTAACATTAACATCTCATTCATTCTTTTGTTTCTGTAGGTATTGATTTTCCTATTACTTTGTTTTCATTGGGGCATTTTTCATATTAACCCATACATGGTTGCTTTCCACAGAGTTCATATTTTCTTGTAGGTGTAAGATTTCCAATTGGATCTCTACCTTCTTCTTGTATTTTTTCTTTATTTCCTCTTTTTCCAGGTTTGTCCATTGAAGTTGCTTTTCTTTTTGGTTTTTGAATATTCTTCAACTTAGTTCTAATTGTTGATACTACTGGATTATGGTCTGAATTAATGTCTGTTCCAGGATAGCTTTTCATTCTTGAAATACTGTTTCTGAAACGCAAAATAAAATAGTGAAAACTCAAATCGACTATATATAAATTGATTTGATTTCTCACTATTCCAATTTGCTTATCCCAAAACAATTTCCAGGTGTACAATTTTCTTTTTGGTAGTTCAGTTACTAATATTATTAGATGTGTTTTCCAACAGAATGTTATGTTCATTTGATTTTGCCGCTTCATTTGAATTAAAGTCATATTTTAATTGCCGTTGTTAAGACGATTACTATATTGTTATTTCCCAAATACAACTTTAGTGAACCTTTTGTTGTTATCATGCAGAATTGCCGATTAATATTTTGAAGGCAATTGATTGCGAATTTCCTGATCGCTTTTGGCGGATTAATATCGAGCCCATTTCCTGTCCCTCTGGTTGTGCCGCTATTGCGATAAACGCATTTAAGTTTTGGCCCTTAACGTTGACTCCATCGATCCAGTCTTCAGGGGCGTGCCTGTGGATTTTTTCTGCACCTTAAAAACACAAGAACACCCCAAATTGTGCCTGCCTCTCTCTCTCTCTCTCTCTCTCTCTACTCCCTTCAACGAAAGCTAAGGTAAAAGAAATTGTTTCTGGTGTTGTGAAAAACTTTTTCCGAGTTTTATTTTCAAATTTCAAGTGATGAACCCCTTTTTTTGATGCGACAAAAATCGACCTTCAGTCGCCAATTGTCATTTTCAATGTAATCGTTATATTTTTTGTATCATGCTTCTCGGTCTTCCAAGAGAACTAGTAATCTGGTGTGATTTGGAAGGCGGCGCCCGTTAATTTTGACCTACCCTGTACACAACTAGGAAGATTTCCCTCCCGTAAGGTTTCCATGAACCACCCCTACTCCTCTGAGCTAAGCTGCAGGCCATTTTTCTACCTATCTGGTTACGGGTCGACGAAAAACTCGTTTGGCCCGTAACAAGAACTCTACAAGTCGAGAACCTTGTTCGTTGCTCTTTACTAGTCTAAACTTACCCACTATGTATAACACATAAAAAAGTTAGAATTAATCTACTCATCTCATAGTATAATCAACTTGCTGCTTTCATTTTTGGCACACTACTTTATTATAGAAGCACTTGGATATTCCGATAATTTCATCAGCATCGCTTTGTCGTAAAAGTCGGTATTACTAAAAAATTAACCTTTAAGTAAATTTTAATTATAATTTTACAATAACTAAATATTGCATAGGCTGATTGACTTCAAAGAAGGAGCATACCTGCAGTATGGAACTGATAACCAATTACAAAAATTGGTCCTGAAAATAAGAACAGATTTTGATAAAAGTAGAAAACATTTTCTTAATTTTGAAATAACCTTTAATTGATTCGGGCAAAATCTCGAGTGTAGCCACGTTTTTTTAGCAATGTCTACAGTTTATTTCATACTACTCGATCAAAGGCCTTTTCGTAATATATAATTATGATAAATGTGTCTAGAATTCTTTTGATTTTTGTTATCAATTAACTTCAGCTTCAGTGTGATTACATTATGCACGCAAAAACGTCGTACCGTGATTTCAATTTACTGTTCTAATAATAGAGTGTATCTGCGACAGTTCTTAATGTTTGGTTTATGATTATAGTATAAACTGTATAACTAGTGTTTAGCTGATCTTATAATTTTCTCATGCATCCTACTGCCTTTTTTGACTAGTAGTTGTTTGCCTATTAATGGAAATACTTCATACTTCATACTTTTGTAACATAAGGTGGTTAAGTAAAGGAATCGCAAGTTACAGAATATTCCTTCACATTTTACCAACTCAGTATTGCTGTTATTCGGCCTGGTTGCCTTGCAATTTGTAGAATTGTTTTATACTTTTCTGTAATTCGTTCGGTGTAATTAAATCTACAATGGGATGGAATTCGATATTTTTCATCATTAGAATTGTCCACCCCTTAGAATTTGTAATATTCTACAAACGTTCATTTCTTTTAATATTTTCAATTCTAGTTAAATAATTTTTCCGAGATCCATATGTACTTGCGTGATTATATTTTTGCAATGTATCATTTTGCTTGGTAAATCTATAGAATTTTTTCTATTTATTTGCAGATGAGTTCTGGATCCTGCCTTTAGTTCCTTATTATTCTGTTTCTAAATTCGATACTTTTAGCCATAACTCCTGCTAATTTTGTTTTTCCCCTAACATATGACACACCGTTTACTCAATTTGTTTTTATGTTTATCTTTCCTTCGGAATTTTCTGTAAATAAAAGTAAGGCTTTGATAATAAAGATCCGGTATATGATCTCCTTGAAGTAAGTCTACTATAAAACTTCTTATTTTGTATTCTTTATTGGTTCGTTGTTTCCTCCTTAATTGGTACTACAATTTTTGCATTAAGGAGATAGCGGTCACAGTGTATGTTGCTGCCCTATAGGGTGTATCAGAAATAGGTACAAATATTTAAACCAGTAATAGATTGGCTCAAGTAGAATTCAATGGTACTATTCCTTTTTCAAAAATCATTATATTTTTTTTTTTTTTTTAAAAAATAAAATAAAATTTTGTTTGAGAACTGCTGATGATAAATAAAAAATGCATTTAAGCTGTAGAAG